>MU006225.1:706387-942564 GCA_010093685.1 Ophiobolus disseminans
GTAAGTCGAGGCTAGATTGGCCATGCTGGTCAGCGTGTCTGGATGGTCCGCTCCTAGCTTCTTCTTGCGAGTCTCCATCACTTGCACCTCCAGCTTCTCAGCGTCGTCCCATCGGCCTCCAAGCTTGAATGCTAACCCAACCATGGCTACGCTCCACAGCGTGTCCTCGTGCTCTTGCCCTAGTACCTTCTTCCGCGCTTTCATTGCCTTTATAGCTAGCATCTCAGCATCAGCAATGTTTCCTATCCTCTCTGCAAACCACGCTGCACGGTAGAGCAGCGTAGCCCATTCTGCTAGGGACGACTTGTCCTCTGGCTGCTGTCCTACAGCAGCTTTAACATGCGCGAAAAGCGCCTGGCATGCTATCCAGTTCTTGTACTCTCCGGTTGGAAACGTGTCGCGAAGATTACTAACAAATTGCTGCTTCCATCGCTCAAGTTTGCCATTTGCAATAAGCCATCTCCGTGTCGCAAGCTGCACAAGACTGTGCATCTCGAAAGTAGCGCACTCTGCGCTAATAGAGATTAAGCAGAGGTCGCGGAGCGCCCCCACGTCGTTCTCAAAGTTCATTCCATCTCCACCACTTTCTCTACGTTCTCGTTGAGCATCAGGCTCACTCTTAGTACGACTAAAAAAAGCCTTTAGACGCTGCCTTGTTGACTTTTCTCTCCTGTTGGAAGCTGTGCTTGCCCTTTCTACTCTTTGACCGCCGTGGATAAGTGTTTCTGGAATTCCCTGCCGGTCGAAGAAGCTCATCAGTGATAGCAGGTCAGCCGCCGTCGGTCTATGATGCCGTAGGTGCTCAAAAGATATTTGCCATGTAATAATGATTGAGTTCTTAGCCTCTGGATCTCTTCGAAGCTGTCCTGCTTCGTGATTTAGCAGGCTTGTCTTTTTGCTCTCGCTACGCCAAAAGTCTTCCAAATACTGTGCTACTGAGCAACGAGGTGCGCTTTGCCAGATGTATGCAGCAGCTTGTACAAGAGCGAGCGGCATATACTCAAGTGCCGCTGCAAGTTCAAGAATATTGCTATTATCTTCCTCTGCTCGTAGTTTCTTCTTAAACAGCGCCAGTGCCTGCGCCTTATCCATCGGCTCAACATTGATAATGTTGCGCTGCTCGACCAAGTTTCGTGCCACCTCCTTATTCCGCGTCGTGACGAGGATGGAGCCGCGCTCGCAGTGGGGAAGGTACTCGCGCAGCGGTTTCCGAATGGCCTGCGCGTTGGTGGATTGGCCTTGGCCGTCGTTGTTTGCTTGACTGCTAAGAAGAAAGCGAGCGTTGTCTACATTGTCTAGCACAAGAAGCCACCGCTGCCTGCTGTCGCACAGCCAGTCGTGCACCAGCTTGAAGATATTTGCCTGTGGATCTTGCCGTCCAGCAATCTTAACCTGATCGGCGATGTCGCGGAAGCTCTGCTCAAACCGGGCGGCGTTGCTAGCATGCACCCAGAATACCCACGTCTTGGACGATCGCTCACGCGTGCGATAGGCATGCTCAATGACAAGCTGCGACTTTCTTCTCTGCCGTTAGCGTGTGCTGTCGTTGATGGGGATGCAAACAACTAAGTTACTCACCCAACGCCGCCTAGACCGACAAGCGCCACACGCGAGCCTGACGCAGCGCATCTTTGGCAAACTTGTTCAAGTATTGTCCCTCGCTCAACAAAGTCTGCGTCGCGGGCAAAAGGTATCACGATGGATGGTAGTGGTGGAGTCTCTGGCCGCTCTTCAGGCGGGGTTTGTTAGCGCTTGCCTGGGTCCTCTCCGCCCCGGGGCAGTTCCGCAACTCACCAGGTGCCTGGTAAAACATAGCATCCACGTTGCCGTTAATGATGCCGGCTTGGAAGCCAGCGTTTGCGTCGCCAAAAGAAAAAGTGGAGCTCATGATACTCTAGTAGTAATGTTAAAACAGTGGTGTCTGCGATCAAGTGCCAGCTAGAGCTCAGCTGTACTTCAGCCTGGCGGTTCACATGCGCTTCAACTGCGCATTAACGTTCAGCCCTGTTCAGTCTACCCCTCAGCTGAAAGCCTGTATTCTATCTCTCTCTTCTAGACTTACATCTTCTCTGTCCCTCTATTCTTCCTTTCTTTATTCAGTTGTTGTTGTTAGTGCGAGATGACCGAACCTCTTAGCTTCGCCGCCAGTGTGGTGGGTATTACTGTGCCAGCCTTGCACGGCGTGCGACTCCTTTCAGAAGACCTACAGCAGCTCAAGGAGGCCCCTAAGACTGTCAAGCGCCTATCGGAAGACGTGCAGTCTGTCGAAACGTCACTTAAACTGCTTTAAGGTGTTGGAGAGAAAGAATGGGATCTCCTTGGCGCAGGCGTGCTAGACGAATTGAGGACAACTATTAGCAGCTGCACGCAAGCATGCAATCTCTTCAGAACTGACCTTCAGCGGTGGACTCGACACTCAGAAGGCGGGAAACTAGCATGGCAGGATCAAACAAGCGTGGGGTTCTTCAAGCAGGGACAGATTAAGGCTATGTCAGAGCAGCTTCAAAACTGCAAGCTTTTAATCAATTCAGTTGTAAACATAGCGACCTTGTAAGTGGCTTTATCTTTATAGTCACAGTGCGACCTTCAGGCTAATCTTTCCCTGCAGGTACAGCTCTGTCTGCCATACCTAGATAACAGAAGACATCAGGGGAACCATGTCTCTAGTACAGGCGGAGATCAAGGGTGCTGTTACCACAACAGACAAGCAGTTGGTGGTGTTAGAGAGCAGGCTAGAAGAGCTGAATCTCAGCAGCGATGATGACAAAGAGGCTGGCCCTAGAGAAGGCAAAGCTGAGGCATTGCAACAATTGGAAGAAGAACGCAAAGCGCTAGGAGCATCACGCATGCTCTTAGAAGAGCTGTTATTAAAAGCACAAGAAGATGCTGTTGCCAAAGCTGCTGTAAAGAGCTAAGATAGTTCGACTACTGTAAACACAGTGACGTTTGGTAACCAGAACTCAGGCTAACAAGCTGGAGTCATCAATGGTGGAGTTCATGGAGCCGTTTTTGGAGGGAAGTAGGAATGTCATTTGTAATTACGGACCGTATCGTCAAGGAGGGAGTGATCAATAGTGAAGCCAGAGGCATAGGCAATAGAGGGACAATGCCCTCTTGTTCGAATACAGCAGATATCTATACCTCGTCAATGGTCCATCCAGAATGCCTAAAATGACCCCGCGCGCTCTCATCGTTACTCCCTACCTGATCCACGCACCACTCTAAGAACACGTTGAATCCTTGAGCTGGATCTTCCTCGTAGGTGCTCCAGCTTCGCTTGATGAAGGCTTTGAGCTCGGCAAAGAACTCTTCGATCGGGTTGAGGTCAGGCGAATACGGCGGTAGGTACATCAGCTTCACGCCTGCATCAGCGCACATCTGCGCGATACGTTTAGTATGGTGGAAAGACGCGTTGTCCATCACAAGTACTGAGTTCGGCTCCAGCCACCTGCCGCAGTGCTGGAGCAGCTGCTCGATATAGTCCTCAAAGACAGCACCATCAGTTGTGCCCTGAAATACACGCAACAGCAGGATTCCATCCTGTGTGTACGCCGGCAGTATCTGCCACCGCTGCTCGCGCTGAAACCTAGCAATTTGTACAGGCGTTGTGCCGAGAGGAGACCACCCTGTCTGCCTGAACCCAACTCGCTTGTCACACCCAGACTCGTCTACATAGACAAGGTGGTAGGAGCAAAAGGAAGACAGGTTGTATAGGTAGTAGTCGCGGAGATCTGCGTTGCGTGCGCTGGCCACTCGTCGGAAGGCTTTCTTCGACCAGCCAGCAGCCTTCAGCGTCCGGCTGATTGTAGAAGTCGGTATAAGTGTCCCAAACTCGTCACACAGGAAGACAGCCATCTTGTCGAGGTATTGATCGGACTTTTCGAGAAGATGCTCTTGGAGAGCCTCAAGCATTATCGGTGTTACGGATCGAGGGCGTCCGCCGCCGTTCCATGGCGCTTTGACAGATCCAAAGGCGCGCAGGTTGGAGCGGATGTACTTGACAGCGCGCACACTGCACCTAGCTGCGTCAGCCATCTGCGCAACCGTGAGCTCGTTACTTAAGATCATGTCGTGAATCATCCAGCGCTGTGAAGCCGCCAGATTTGGGGCCATCTGTGGTAGACCGTGAGCTTAATTAGAGCAGCTAGTTGCGGTGATGTCCGAGTAGTTGGGTGGTCAAGAAGCCTGCAAGCCAACTGCGCGAACCGTCAGGCTGAGCCCAGCTGAGCTCCGGCTGCCACTTGGTCGCAGACACCACCGCTTGAGGCTACTACTGCTCTATTATGAGCTCCATAATCTCTTTCGGCGACGCGAACGCCGGTGTCCAAGCGGGCATTGTCAACGGCCCGGTGAACACTACGTTCCACCTTCCACCTGGTGAGTTGCAGACCGCCCAAGCGCGGCAAAGTCTAAGCAAGCACTAACAGACCCCGCCTCGAGAGCGGCGCGAGACTCCACCACCCCCGTCTATTGTGATACCCTTCCCGCGCGACGCCGACTTTATCAAGCGAGGGACAACACTTGATCAAGTCAACTAAAAATATGCGCTGCGCCGGACTCGCGAGCTGCGCTCGTCGGCCTAGGCGGCGTAGGGTCAGTAGCGCACAGCTTGACTAGCACGCACTACATGCTAACGGCAGAGAAGAAAGTCGCAGCTTGCCATCGAGCATGCCTACCGCACGCGCGAGCGGTCGTCTGAGGCGTGGGTGTTCTGGGTGCATGCCAGCAACGCCGCCTGTTTCGAGCAGAGCTACCGCGACATTGCCGACCGGGTGGGGATTGCTGGGCGGCAAGATCTGCAGGCCAACATCTTTGAGCTGGTGCACAATTGGCTATGCAACTGTAAGCAGCGGTGGCTGCTTGTGCTAGACAACGTTGACGACGCTCGCTTTCTTAGCGGTCCAGCGAACGGCGACGGCCATGGCCGAACCACCAACGCGCACGTCATTCGGAAACCGCTGCGCGAGTACCTTCCCCACTGCGAGCGCGGCTCCATCCTCGTCACGACGCGGAATAAGGAGGGCGGCTATAATGCTGGTCAAGCAGCGTGACATTGTCAGTGTAGAGCCGATGGATGAGGCGCAGGCGCTAGTGCTTTTCAAGAAGAAGTTGGGAGCGCAGGGAGACAACAGCAATATTGCTAAGCTTGCAGCGGCGCTTGAGTACATGCCGCTTGCTATTGTGCAAGCTGCAGCGTACATCTTGCAAAGAGCACCACGACACTCAGTGGCAAAGTACCTGGAGGAATTTAGGAGGAGTGAGCGCAAGCGATCAAGCCTACTCACCCACAATAACGGCCAGCTCCGGCGAGACTGGGAGGCCAAGAACTCAATCGTTGTTACCTGGCAAATCTCGTTTGAGTATGTACAGCAGACACGGCCATCTGCAGCCGACCTACTCTCGCTGATAAGCTTCTTTGATCGGCAAGGGATTCCAGAGGCCCTGCTTCAGAGACGAGCCTTACATAGAGGCGCCCAGATAAGTCAGAAAGAGCCTAAACACGATGTCTGCGAGACCGATAAAGAAGACAATGCATCGCAGTCTAGCGCAGGCGACAACCGGTTTGAACACGACCAGTTTGAAGACGACATCGTAGCACTGCGTAACTTCTGCTTTGTGTCTGTCGACACTAGTGGCACGAGCTTTGAGATGCATGCGCTAGTGCAGCTAGCGACTCGTATGTGGCTTGAGGCGAACGACAAGCTTGAGTACTGGAAGGAGCAGTTTATCAGCAATCTTTGCGCAGTGTTTCCAAGTGGGGAATACGAGAATTGGGTAGCATGTCAGGCACTCTATGCGCATGCCAAGGCCGCTGTAGGGCAGCAACCTAAAGACCAGTCGTCGATAGCAGAGTGGGCAACGGTGCTCTACCGTGCAGCGTGGTTTGCAGAGAGGATAGGAAACATTGCTGATGCTGAGATGCTAGCTATAAAGGCAATGAAAGCGCGGAAGAAGGTACTAGGGCACGAGCCCGAGGACACGCTGTGGAGCGTAGTGTAAGAGGTTAGACCTCTGCTATCCTCAGTGGAGTCACTTCGGTTCAATGGAAGAGCATAGAACATTATGGAAGAGCATGGAACATTATGGAAGAGCATGGAACACCATGGAGCATCATAGAATGTCCCGGAATGTTCCAGCCATTGCAAAAGATTACAAATGATGACATATGCCAATGTATGTAGAAACTTCCAGAAACCAGCAGTCTGCCTATTTAGACAGCCTGTTCTCTGGCTCTGGATAGTCTCCATCGAATTCATCACGGTTAAACCTAGCCTTTCTGCAGTCTTCTGCCTAGCCCCTTACACGTAGCCATGGTTGGGTTAGCATTGAAGCTTGGAGGCCAATGGGACGATGCTGAGAAGCTGGAGGTGCAAGTGATGAAGACTCGCAAGAAGAAGCTGGGAGCGGACCATCCAGACACGCTGACCAGCATGGCGAATCTAGCCTCGACTCTTTGGAATCAAGGGCGGTGGGATGCAGCAGAAGAGCTGGAGGTGCAAGTGATGGAGACAAGCAAGAAGAAGCTGGGAGCGGACCATCCAGACACGCTGACCAGCATGGCCAATCTAGCCTTGACTTACCGGAAGCAAGGGCGGTGGGATGCAGCAGAAGAGCTAGAGGTGCAAGTGATGGAGACGAGCGAGAAGAAGCTGGGAGCGGACCATCCTTCTACGCTGAATAGCATGGCTAATCTAGCCTTTACATGGAAGGCACAAGGTCAAAGTGCAGAGGCTATTGCCTTGATGAGGCAGTGTGTGCAGCAGCGTCAGCGAGTGCTAAAAGCCAGTTATCCTGATCTCAAGTCATGTTTAGCAGCCTTGGAAAAGTGGGAGTCTGAGGAGTGGGAGGCTGAGGAGGGGGAGGCTGAGTAAGTAGACTTATTTCTTATGTACACTTACTGTAAAGAGATGCTCTTCAGGGAAGACGAAATATGCAACTTAGCTATCAACTTATAACATAGTATACCTTTGTCTGTGTGTTTAGCGTATAGGATTGCATTAGACCTGTTTTACATACAAGAGTGCCTTGTGATTGCGAGCGAGCTCACCTACAGCTAGTCGATCTTGGTACTCTATGATTGGCTGAGACTAGCAAGGAATATCCTAGCTCAACAGGGGTTCTGTAGAAACGTCGCTTGCGCAAAGGGTGAGGGCGGTTTTGCAAAGTACTGTATAACCCCGAAAGCCTGGTTCATGGATACTTACTCGGGACCCGATAATCTAACCACAAATATCCATTGCATCAACACATTCGCCATTGGTCCACGGCAGCCCTGGGGCAAACCACACCTTCTTGAAAAGACTCCGACTACGATTGGATACATGGAACTCGACCATGTGCTCTACTTTGCAAAGAACGGGAAGCATGTGGACACAGATTCTGGATGTATTGAAGGTAGGTACTGGAGCGAACAGGCGAAGGATCTCTTCCTAAGACTAGGCTCTGGCTTGGGCCATTCATATTTCCAGCACGTGGAATTGCAGCTCATGGCTTTGTATGTGTCGAAATTTTGTGAGAGGGAAGGTTTAAGTATGAGTGAATTTGCAGACGCGAAGATGTTGCCGAGGGTTCGAGAAAGTGATACGAAGCGAGTCGATATTCTCGTTAGTCAGGCGGTTTGCTGGGCGTGTAAGGAGCATGTGGAGCTCATGAATAAGACCTTAAAGCGGAGTGGTTTTTCCTTTTGGGCTGAAGATCGGTATAAGAGAAGCGCATGACGAGCGAGTTAGGATCATTGAGGATATTGCATACTTCTGAGGCCCTTGTATAGTTGCTCTCAAGATAGGCATGATTATGATATGAAAGTAGTGTCGGGGTGATGAGAAAACTGATCACGCGAAGACGCGTCCAAGAGATGCTTAGTCAGACCCGCGACTTCCCCACTTACGTAGACACCACAGCCCTGCATATACTGCAAACCATAGCACTTGAGGCACAAAAGTTGTGAATGACAAACTTACAAAGCTGCGTTTCGATTTCTCTCGCTAATCTTAGAGTTGCTCGATCTATAATTTCGTCAATCATGCCGCCCATATCGCCGCCGCCCGACCTCCCAACGCATGCGTTCCCCACTGCTGCCTCATTCGACGCGTTCCTCGAGCGCGAACACGCCTCCGCGCCCGGCATATACCTCAAGCTCGCCAAGAAAGCCTCTGGTATCCCTTCTATAACAGGTGCCGAAGCTGTCGAAACCGCGCTGTGCTATGGCTGGATTGACGGCCGCGCGAACGGCATCGACGACAAATGGTGGACTGTACGATACACACCACGACGCGCCAAGAGCATCTGGTCGCAAAAGAACGTTGGAACAGTAGCGGGACTGATCGAAGAAGGACGAATGCGTCCTGCCGGTCTTGCTGCGATTGAAGCCGCGAAGGCTGATGGGCGGTGGGATCGTGCGTATGCTGGACCTGCGACTATGGTCACACCGGCAGATTTCACTGAGGCGCTTGCTACGGAACCAAGTGCAAAAGCGTATTTTGAGAGTTTGAACAAGACACAGAGATATCAGGTGTTGATCCCGTTGGCTACGATCTCGGATAAGAATAGGGCGAAGAAGATTCAAGCGCTTGCTCAAAGTTTGGCAGTTGGCGCAAGACCTGGTGTGCTCAAGAAAGCAAAAGAATCGTCGCAAACGAAGGGAGGTCGATTCACGAAGGTTGCAAAGGTACATACCACCACGAAGAGAACTACAGTCACTTCTATCCCGCGAACAATAGACGACTTGAAAGCTCAGCCGAGGCGCGAAGGCCTACGGCGAAGGGCGTAGTGGGAGTGCACATGTGGTCTGCAGGGAGCGCTTGCTACCCGACTTTGGGTATGCGGCACGCGGAGGTACCTTTGTTTGTGGTTAGCAGTCATTTGTTCAGTCTGCAAAAGAAGAGCAATCTTCGAATTGACTATATATATACGCTTGTCGGCGATGGACCTTGAGTAGCATGTCCTCATCAAATGCTCGAGCGGCTCAAGGGATCATGGTCTGCTGAGCTCACGCCAGACCAACAGCAAAGATAAGCAGGTATTGCAAGTGGTAAGAAACTATGGGAAGAAGTCATGAAAAAGTTCTTCGAACGGATCGAAGTTGCTGATGGCTCTATTCATGAGTACGAAGCTCAATACGATGAGGAATTCGACGGAGCGAGGGACATGAATAGCGAGAACGGCGACAACGATTATGACGAGAAAGGCAATGGTCACGAAAATGATCAAAAAACCCCCTGTCTTTTGCTTGACAACATCCCTGCTGAAGTTCGTCTCACGATCTACACATTCGTGCTCATCAATGAAAAGGAGGCGTGCAAGGAGCGTAGACGTGCCGTTGACCAACCCGAACGTAAATACAAGGTCTATGTACCATCGACACGCATTAATAACCGTCGGGTTGTGGGTTGTTCTGAAAGCTATACGCGTTATTGGCCTCAGCCACCTCCAAGGAAGCCTTCAAAATTGCCAACCGTGGAACAAAGAGAGCTGGAGAACGCATGGGGTTTTCTACTGGACAGGCAGAGCATGAGACGAATCGCTCGAGCAAAGCAATGCAATGAACTTACACAAGCTGCAGAGGAAGCTTTCCTCCAGTACAAGTTGCAACACGAGACGTATGCGCGTCGGTGCTGGCATGAGCTTGACTACAAGAAAGGAAAATACGTGGATGATAGCGATGACGGATATGACAGCGATTAAGACGCGGGTGGCAGCGAAGAGCACACCGAAGGCAGTGGTGAGGACGCGACTGACGACAAAGAGACTAAGGACGGTGGCAAAGACGATACCGTTCCTAAGGAGAAGGAAAGGCGTGTTGTTCATATCAACGCGCGAGGAAATCTGTGCGATGACCTACCTATGCTCGCGCTGACGTCCAGGCAAATCCTCGCAGAAATGTGGCAGCCCATCTACCCCAACCACTCAAAGACCAGGGCCCCAACGCGATATGAAGCGATCATTCGGAACCTCAACTTCATCCCGTTCTTTAGATTCTGCCAGATGCTTGGCAGATCTCCATGGATTGCTTTTCATGTCGAGGCACCACTGATCGACATCAAGTTCGACATCGAAAACGCCTCGAAGGACGACGCTCTACACGCCAACATGTTCCAGCACGTCAAGCGCCTCATCGAGCTTCATTGGCTCCACGGCTTCCTATCTGGGGTTGCCTCACTGGTCTGTCGAGCAACGAGGACAATCCGCAGAACCCGTTCACAGACTATATGTACGCTATCCGACAAATTGTCGCTCTCTGGCGCGTGGATCACGCAATTTGGAAGCCTAGAGCTATTGAATGTATCAGCATTTGTCGAACGATTGAGCGGAAGAACAATATCTCAGCGACGTACTGGCGCAAACGGCCCGATGCCGAGATCGTTGAGGCTACGATTGGCATCCTGAGCAAGGCTGCTGAGTATCAATTGGGGTACAAGGGTAGTTGGTTGCCGATCGGACGTGATGGGAGTGAGTGGAATGGAGATCATATGAACATGTTTCGTTTTGTGGGAGAGCATCGAAAGACTGCGTGTCAGAAGGAGCACGCCTTTGTGTATGCGGTTTAGCAATATTGCGAGAAGGTGAATGAGCGACTCAGGAAGACACTCGGAGATGAACATGAGGAATGGGAGAGTGGAGCAGATCTAAGTAGGGTACCGCAGGATTTGGTGCTGTAAACAAGTCGCTAGATTTGGGCAGTTCTAAAGGCGTTTGTGGCATGTAACGAGGTCCAGTCAGAATCAACATTCGTTCGATGAGAATTTTATCTATCATCCAAAAGTCCACCAAATAGATCTTACTCCGTGACATCAGAATACAACATCACCATGCACCACCTCCCCATTCTCATCCTCCTCCCACACACCATACATCTCCCCAAGCGCCTTCCTAAGCGCCCCATCAACCTCCTCACAATACCTCCGCATCGCCAAAACAAGCGCATGTTCCTCCTCAAACGCTACTCTCTCCTCCAACTGATACTTTAGAACTCGAACTTCTCCTGCGATCCATCGTCACCAGCAAAGTAACCGTGATATCCAAGATGGTATTCAATAGCTTCATCAAGGAGTTGAATGATGGCATCCACGATCTCAGGGTCAGTGCGAAGAGCGGGATTCCGGCGGCCTAGTGTATCGATGATAGCGAGGTACTTGATCGATATCAGTTCCCAAGCCGGCATATCGATTACGAAGTAGCGCAACGTTTTGGCGCACGGAGTACATCCACGTGCCAAAGCGCGAGATAGATGGGTCGGGATCCATATCGGACTTTTCGTCATCAGAGTCAATTTCCACGCCAGGTCCGGCGAGGCAGTGCCATAGTAAGACTCCCTGCAGCCAGTGCCCTTCGATCAACCTCTTCACGCGGGAGAATTTCCTCATATACATTGTTGTGGCCTGGGCGCTGCTGCACTCGGGTGGGACTCCTTTGAATTTGAGGACTACGTTGGCGCCGGTGACGTCCATGATGCGGTGTTTCTTGAGCATCTGGACGAAGCGCAGGAACGGGAAGATATCCATATTTTGAATCTTGGCGTAGAAGATGGGCATTTGGCCGTCTGGGGCGATGATGAGGCCCCATAGGTCGTGGAGGATTTCGCGGCAGGTGAGGGCGGGCATGGGCAAATCTTCACAGAGGTTACCGCGCTCGTTGATGGTGATGATGACGGGGTCATCGTATTGGTGTTCTTCGTGGAAGCAGCGGGAGAGGTATAGTTCGTGTTGGTTCTTGTACTCCAGAAAGGCGGTGTGGGTTTCGTGTGTGAAGGCGTGGCCCTTGCTCGGTTGAGGGATCATGTCCTCGCATACCTTGTCCAGGGTTTCGGTAAGCTATTCCCCGCCGTAGTCTTGCTCCTTGGTGTATGGCTGGGGATGGAACGTTTCTGGAATTCCACAGCGGTGCTTCTCCATTGAGGGTAGAGGGGGTAGCCCTAAACTGCGCCCATTGCACGCTTGCCTCAGCAGGTCGCGATCTTTTACATTGGCACCCTCCTCCATCTCAAGATACAGGGCATATATTCGGCTCCGAACCTCGCCAGGCAAGTCTAAAAGCCCGATCGGTTGTCCATTGCGACGCGTCAGGAGTGTGATATTGTCATCCTTCTTGACCTCAGTGTTCTTGATCTTGCGACACTTCTCCAAAACCTGGTTCCATACTTTGCGACCCTCGACTTGACTGGCCTGTGTTCATTGTTGTGAGTCAGCAAGCGTCAGAGGCGTAGGTTTTCCTCTGAGAATGCTCAAGTAATGCTCCGGAGAGGTTTGGGTAGTCATGCCTTAGTTGCTATCGCTCGCCATGTGAGGAGGAGAAGACGGCTGCTTAATTAATGGCGACACACGATTGCGACTTTGCTGCAGGCTGCTCGTGTGCAATGTCATGGTCACTTGAGGTCTTTCTTCACACGAATGTTAGCTTGATATGACGCTTTTGAGTAGGAGATTTGAGCTTTTTTTTTACGTGCAAGATAACCATACATGTCGTTGTTAATGAACTCCATTTCCATGCCAGTTCACCCTTATTGTTCGCAAGGAAAGCTACCCATCACCTCGATACCCCACACATATTTAGAGCCGATCTTCAGTTCCAGTACGAAGCACCGAGCTCCTCACCCAACTTCACGTCGTCACCCTCCACGACGATCTTCCTGACCACCACGCCGACCGTGTCCCACTTGCTGTCCGTGTTCTTGACGCCAAGCGTGGAGTCTCGCCTCTTGCCCGACTTGTCCTCTCCGCCCACATCACGCACGACCTCGAAGTTGCCGTTGCCAACATCGTGGAGCCGAGCACGCTTGTAGCTTGCATTCGAGAGCTGGCGGAGTGCGACCACAAAGCCTGCCTCGTCCTGCTCCTCGATCCACTTCTTCGCCGTCTTGTCCTGCCAGACCTTCTTGACAGCCGCCTCGGCATCCTTCAAGATCCTGACGCGCTGCTCCTCGGCTTCGATCGTGCCCGCCTCGGTGCCCTTGTCAAGCGGCTTCTGGAGGAGGTGCGTGCCACCGAAGCTCTCGACGAAGCGGCCGTCTTCGATGTTGAAGAAGATGACGTCCTTGTACCATCTCGTGCCAATGTCGTCAAAGTCGCGGTCCTCGAGGGTCGTCGGGTTGTGCTTGGAGGTCTTGGAGACGAGCTGTCCGCAAGGGAGGTCGGCGGCTGGGAGCGGCTGGGGAAGGATTGCGAGCTCGGGGATGATGGAGGGCGAGAGCGGCTCTGAGAGATGGCTCGGCCGGCGGGAGTACTTCGCTGCCATGATGGGAAGCTGTAGCTGGTGAAGTAGTGTTGTGGGAAGAAAAGGTAAGTTCAATTGAGCAGTATGTGAGTCTGACGAGCTATATGAAGCTGTTTGAGGCTGTATGAAGCTGTTTAGAGTTCACCCAAGTGAGGGGTCAGCAAGCTTTATGTGATCTCATTGGAACCGCTTTGTGCAACGCGCCGTTTGGCAGGCACGACCCCGCCCGCCATGGCGAGTTAATTACAGGTCACGCTTTCTCTGTACCTGAAATGGGCAACGATGAGGCCATTGTGCGAGTGATGCAACGCGTTTTTGCGGGTCGTCGGTGGTGTGACGCATCAGGTGCACGCGAGGGTTCGAAGGATATGGCGTGGTTATGTATCGAAGTAGTCGCGATAAGGAACCGGTGGGTCGTGGTTGCCTGCCTCCGAAATCTCCCGACCATCATGCTGACACACCATTTCTGACGACCTTCGATAACACACAAGGAGTGCAGATATCTCCTCATCAGTACTAGACGCCACAGGCATTGAGTCTACATGATACTCCCGGAAAAGGGTGTCACCACTCGCTTCGATCCTCACGCGGATCATGCCCTGATCAACAGTCAGAAGCTCTCCACGTGCGCCCTATAGTATTCATGCCCGGGTAGCATCATCTTAGCTTAATGAAGGAAAGTGAACAAGGCAGCGGCGAGTCTTATGCACAGTCATTCATCATGAGTAGCGAGAACCTCGCAAGCCAGCTTCGTGGCAATAGAAATCAATAATCTCGTTCCCGGGCATCTTCAAACTCATCCCACAGTCGGGCCAGAATGCCAGTATTCGCTTCGCCCGAGATGCGAAATCGTTGATAGCGGAGAGTAAGAGGTTCTGGGTTTGCTGGGCGGTGACTATACCGGTCATATCTGGCTTCCCTTATTTTTCCTTGGCTACGATGTAGGGGTGAGAAGAAGCACATTGAGATTCGAACTGGACCTGGGTGTTTGACAGGTGGGTCGGGAAAGAGCAATTGACCGCAGGGGCATATGTGGAAGAATATCACGACAAGAATGCGTCCCTCCAAACACGTCACTGCTTTACTGTCCGCCGCCCTTCTCAGTGTCAGTTCTCATCAACTAGCATCATCGCTTGAACCTATGATGGGCCAGGACTGTATCAGTAGCTAGTTCGGGCTGGATACTCTTTGACGGACATACCACTCCCGCCGCAAAGAACAAGCTTGACGTTCGGACCACGGATGAAACGATTTCTGAGTGGATAGTGTTCTATTCAGAGCAGAGTGCCGCAAACCATATATACATCTAGCCCATCTTCCACACACTTCATCTACAGCTTCCATATCTCCCTCTTAACACCTCTCGCGATAACCACAGCAGCACACCTCAATCCTCTCAAATAATCCCACCACGCTCACAACTTCAACGCCATAGCCTTGACAAACATCTCAATCACCGGCGGCCCCTTCGCACTCAACCCCTCCTCAACATCCACATCCGGGTCCGCCTTGCTCATCGCGCGCCTATACGCCTCCCTCTCGCCAATACGTTTCAGCCAGTTCAAGATGCCGTCGTACCCGGTAAGATCAATGGGCTCGAACTGGCGCATCGTAGAGAAACACCAGCCCGTCATAACATCCGCGGCGGTGAAGTCGTCGCCCGCAAGCCACGCGCCAGTCGCTAAGAGGCGGTTGTTGAGATGTGTAACCGCATTAATCACGCGTGCATTGTTACCCTTGAACCGTACATCGTTCTCGCCAACCGTACCCCTTGTCATGGCTCTCCGAAATAGCCCGGGTTGGAGAGTCGCATTGCTGAAGTGGAACCAGTACAAGTAGTCGGCGAAGTTCTTGTGGCTTGGAGGAAGAGCGAGTCGGCCGTTTGCGTGTTTGTGGATGATGTACTCGCAAATCGCGCCGGATTCTGCGAGCGTGATGGGGTTGGATGGGTCCGTGTGGTCTTCCAGGACTGGGGAGGCGCCGAGTGGGTGTTTGGCCTTCAGCTCTGGTGGTGAGAGGAGTGGAGAGCGCTTGTAGAGTTTGAGGGTGTAGGGGATGTTGAGTTCTTCAAGGAGCCATGGGATGCGCTCGCCTTGGCCGATTTGAAGGTGGTGGACTGTGAGCTTTGGAGAGGACATCGTGGATTGGCCTATTGTAGATGTCTTATGTCTTTGTAGATACAAAGGGAACAGACCGGGAATGGAGGTGTTTTTGGTTATGTAGTCGTTGGTGATCGTCTAGACTCGTAAGATAGCCTAGATGTTGGTCTCCGTTGATGATGATTCGTCAGCACTGACTCGCTGAACGATGCTAGATGTTGTGGGGCGTCCTCTGCTTGATGTCACTGTTCGCGATATATACATTGCTTTCCTTCAGGCAGCGAGCTTAAGTCTCGGCCGAGCATTCCCATTGGGGAAAGCCATTGTGAGGCTGACATATACAATCACGTGCCCATCGGCCGAGCCAACACAGGAAGGCTATTAATTGGTTGTAGAGACCTGGCAGCGAGAAGGATTGTCTCCAGAACGGAGAAAGAGCACGTTAATAGGATTTAGGATGAACTCGTGTCCAGGCAACAACGATTGTAACTGGAAAGTTCATGAATGAAGACTATCGAATGCTAACTTCCCGCAAGGGAAGTAGCTTAGTAACTAGCGCGAGTCGGGGTCCAAGACACCCGCAGCATCGAGCCTGCCAATATTCATCACTTCCCACCTGCGGGTTCAAGTGAGTTTCAGTCTGCCAACTAAATGTCATCAGGCCCGGCAAGGCCCAATGCCTGCCTGCGTGTGGGTGCGTCCGCCTTGAAGAACGGCTTCTCCGCCAACGCTGTCACCCTAGTTCCGTGCCTCGGCTCATTTCCTTCATAGTCCCAACTCGCGTTGTGGATTGTGATTCTGTTGTCCCAGAGCGCCGATGTTCCTGGAGTCCACCTAAAGCGAACCTGAATATCGACACTCTTCTCGTACACATCGTACAGATAGTTCAGGATAACATCGCTCTCAGCCTTGTCGAGGCCGACAATGCGGACAGTAAATGCGCGATTGACCCAAAGCGCTTTCCATCCGGTTGCGGGATGGACACGAACGAGCGGATGAACCCGCTCAATGAACTTTGGGCCAGCGTTGGGGTTCTCGCGGTCAAGGTACCCATGTGCACTGCGGTAGACGGCTTCTTTACCGTCGATGATCTTTCGGAAAGCTGGAGAAAGCTTCTCGTAAGCGGAGTAGCCTGATGCCCACAGCGTATCCCCACCAAGCTTTGGGATGGTATCGTTGTGCAAATGGGTCACACTATGGTTGTTAGTAGCGGTTTGTTAAGTTCGAAGCATGGTCAATTACCCGGCTGGCTGACGTTCATGCACCAGATCAGTGTGCCATACTGACGCTCCACCCGTCTTCCTGAAGCTGGCAGGTACTTCTGTCGCCTGGAGAGCGGGCCACAGAACTGTTGTCCCGGGGATGCCGGGGACGAATGGTACTTGCGGCTTTACTCCATGTTAGCCTGTCGATCGCGCTTGGGAATGGACAACATACGTGCACTTCGACTTCGCCATAATATTCACCAAGCTTTTTCTGTTCTTGTGGCGAGATATCTTGATTGCGGAAGAACACGACGCTCCTCTCAGCGATCAAAAGGCCCAGCTCATCCTTTTGTTGATTACTGAGATCCTTGAGTTGAAGCCCAACGACTTCTGTTCCAATATGGGCGGTCAGGTGTATGATCTCCTTTGCAGCACCGAAGAGCGCTTTCTTCTCTGGATCGGCCCGCGAGCCTGGGTCAACATATTCACGATCAAAGTTTCTGATTTTATACACATCGTCGAGATAGAGTGGTTTCGCTGGTCTGTATGGATATCCATTCGACAGATCAACGCCCGCTTTCTCTAACCTCTTTTTCGCCGGCCCGGGAAGCCCCAGCGTGTCCTTCTTCGGTTGGACAGTATCTCTCTCTTGTATGTTCTCGTGGATGGGAATTGCAATCGGTGCCATTGTGATGAATTGTCGCAGTTTGTTTGAGAAGTACGTTTCCCTTGCAAAGCTATTGATCTTATATCCAGATCATTACTGCCCCACTCATTCGTCTACTTTCTGCTCACTAATTCATTTTGAGGCGCGTCGCGTGGTGGTTGCGACACCAGTGTTGCGGGGTCGGCTCGATCACATCATCGGTAGTGAATATGGCGTGTACCCAGTGAACGTCTTCCGCGTTATCGATCGGACGAACCTCGCCTTATATCCAGGATTCACCAGTGTGGTGTTGCATGTCGTTTGCAGGACGGCGCATCAACTTTGCAGTTGGACGATCCTGCAGCTACCGAAAACCCTAGGATGGCTGATTATGATGCCATCCATATCCACCATAGCGCTTTAGGCACATTCATTCCGAATGCACACCCTTCAGTGCTGACAAACTCCATAACTGTAGAGCGTGATCGTGGCTCGCCGTATCCTCAGGTTCGTATCGTCTCTACCCAGGTACCTAGGTAATTGTATGTGTCACAAGGAACGAAAGAGTCCCAGCCTTGCGAAACAAGAAAAAGGTTATTCGGATCCAAGCATCTTCTGTAGCATGACGATCCCATCAAAACGTGTTGCTGTGGTCGGCGCAGGTATAAGCGGTGTCGTTGCAGCGGCACATCTCAAGAAGGAAGGCATCGATGTTACAGTGTTTGAGCGATCTAATGCCGCTGGAGGTATTTGGTAAACGATGGGTCTGCCATATTCTATCAAGGGCTAACACCGGTCAGGCTGTACGACGAGCGAAAACCTGTAGAACCTTCGTACTCAACGTTACCGATATCCCAGGTCGGGAGAACTCACACGAGCGGTCATTCGGAAGACCTTGAGAGGCTTCTCCATGCGCCGCCAGGGTACATTCCTTGCTATCTTACTTGACTGTCACCGATTGACTGATCTTTCACAGTCCTTGTTACGTTGGTCTGAAGAACAATGTGAGCACCCCGTTATTGGAAACTACCTTGAACAAGTTTCCGAGCGGTACTGAAGACTTTGTAACGCATGATGTCCTGAAAGACTATATTCAAGATACCGCCATTTTCACCGGGGTGCACGGTGTGACCCAGTACGATACAGAGGTTACGAGAGTCTCGAAAAAGGAGGAGTCTTGGAACGTCGAAACTACAGTTCTTCGGAGTGACGCAACTGGAGCATCCACGCGCGTAGCAACTTCTCAGGTAAGTACCATTGTACTAAGTAAGTCACAGTCCTAATGCTACCGCAGCTGTTTGATGCCGTGTTGGTCGCGTCGGGTCATTATCATGCAGCCAGAGTTCCCAATACGCTCGGGCTGAGCGACTGGAAAACGCAGTGGCCAGACAGGGTGGAACATTCGAAGCGCTACCGCAAACCCGATAATGCTCAAAACAAGGTGAGCAAGATCCTGACTTTAACCGAAATCTTCCCCTTCAATATGAAGACTAACATTTCTCTAGAACTTTCTCCTAGTAGGGGGAAGCGTATCAGCAACTGATATCGCCCGAGAGCTCGGTCCGTTTGCCAACAGGATCTACCAGAGCCGGCGCAACGGTAAATTCGATCTGCCGCCTAACATGCTCCCAGAAAACGGGTATCGGGTCGATGAAGTCGTTTCGTATGATGCGCCTGCTGCAGACAGCCCTATCTCTCTAGACGCCTCCGAGGCGATTCCCGCGACTGTCACATTGAAGTCAGGCCAAAAGCTGTGCGATATTCACCATGTGATCCTTTGCACAGGCTACCACCTCACAGTACCATTTTTGGCCCACCTCCACTCGGACCAAACGCCAGTTGATCAGGCGGGTGACGCTCTGCTGGTGACGGATGGTACACAATTTCACAATCTACACAAGGACATATTCTACATAAACGATCCGACGCTCGCGTTCATTGGCGTCCCGTTCTTCACTGCCACGTTCACATTGTTCGAGTTCCAAGCCATGGTTGTTGCGAAGGTTCTAGCCGGGCAAGCGAAGCTACCAAGCAAAGAAGCTATGCGATTAGAGTACAATGATCGGGTGAAGAATAGGGGCCATGGGAAGGCGTTTCACAGCTTGCGGGAACAAGAGGCAGAGTACGTCAACGAGCTCATAGAATGGGTCAACCCTGATCTCGAGGCCGCTGGCAAAGGAAGGCTCAACGGACACACAGATAGGTGGCATGCTGCCAAAGAGAAGCAAATGGAACGGTTGAAGGCAATCTTCACTGCTCCTCGCGAGGAGAAAACATTCGAAATAACTTGTTCGTAGCAATACAGTTTCATATACACAGTACCTGGGTGGGCAGTGCACGGTTGCATCTACCTAACCCGGAAGCCTTGTCATGCTTGTTCGCTAGAACAGTGTACTCCAAATGTAGTAATTCCAGGACCGGGCCAGCTATTTCCACATGTAGCTACATAGTCCTAGCGAGCCACGTACAGGTAGATCTCGGAGCCATTTCATACTCTTATCTCCATGCACAGGCACGCAATCTGCATGTTCCATTACGACACATACTACGAAAGCCTATCTTACAATCCGAAGATTTCAACGCCTCAAAACCTTCCTGATGGACAAAAAGTCGGCTGTCATGGTGCTTACCCCACGCAAACCCTGCCATGACGCGATACCCTCCCCAGTATTTCGAATCGCGCAACCCTGCGCCCAACGCACATCTCTCGGAACATGCATCGCTACCTTGCATGAAAGCCAATATGTCTTCCGACGTCGTGAAGAACCTTAGCGATGGCAAAGTGGAGCTTATGGTGCTTGCTCGATAAAGCAAGTCCTTGTGCCGATGCTTCAAATCTTTGAAAGTACACACTTTACCCAAGACAGTCAGCAAGATGGGTCGACCTCACGATGTGTCTACGACTGTCGACACTACAGCTTCCATTATTCAATCAGACGATGAATTGACGCAAAAGCCTCACAAATGGTACTACTACCTGTGGGATACTTTAGATAAGCCGAAAGAGGAAAGATGGTTCATGTTCAAGCTTGATGCAGCTTTGCTTACGTTCGCCTCTCTGGGTATGTTGCACTCGATCTTGGCCACTCCAGAGCACTCACTGTATCATAGGCTACTTCATCAAAAACTTGGATCAAATGAACATCAACAGTGCCTTCGTGTCCGGAATGTACGTATAATGTCAACACCACTGACCGTCACTGACACGTCCACAGGAAGGAAGATCTAGGTCTGTATGGCAACCAACTCAATTACATGCAGACCTGTTGGACTGTGGGATATGTCATTGGCGAGCTGCCCAGCAACATCATCTTAACGCGCATTCGGCCTTCAATCTGGATACCGGCTATGGAGGTATGGTATCTGTAATCTCAGGTATAATGGCACGCTGACACCACTAGCTCACCTGGGCGGTCTTGACGTTTTGTCTTTGTCGCGCCAACAACGCGGAGACTATTTACGCTTTGCGCTTTCTCATCGGTACGTTTGACCCTCCATTTAGCGCAAATAGGTTTGCTAACTCACTACGACTAGGCCTAGCCGAGAGTACCTTCTACCCTGGCATGCAGTATATCATAGGATCTTGGTACCGTAAAGAAGAACTAGCTAAGCGGTCCTGCATCTTCCACACCAGCGGAGCCATTGCAGCAATGTTCTCTGGCTACCTCATGGCCGGGGTATATAAGCTTGACGGTGTAGGAGGGTACAAAGGTTGGCAGTGGCTCTTCATTGTTGATGGCATCATCTCGTTGCCCATCGCTCTACTCGGATTTTTCTTTCTTCCAGATCTACCAGAGATCTCAAAGCCCTTCTACTTGACCAAGGAGGAAGTCGCCTTCGCACAAAAGCGCATGGAGCTTGAAGGCCGACAGAAGCGACAACCATACACCAGAGCGAAAGTGCGCAAGATCTTTACATCGTGGCATATCTATGCTCTCGTTGCGCTTTACGTGTTTTTCAACAACGGAACTTCGCTTGGGCAGCCAGTATTCCAGCAATTCCTCAAGGCGAGCAAGAACCCAAAATACACCATCAGCGAGATCAACACATACCCGACTGCGACCAACGGCGTAATAGTCGTCACCACGCTCATGTACGCTTGGACGAGTGACAGTATTCTCAAAGGATCTAGGTGGCCAGCCATCGTCTTCGGCGGATGTATGAACATCATGTGCTCCGTCAGTCTCGCGGTCTGGGACATACCTATCAAGTGGAAGTGGGCTTGTTACATCCTCTCCGGTTTTGGCGGCGGTCTATCTGGGTTGTGCTTCGCATGGGCTCACGAGATCTGCACCCACGACAACGAAGAACGAGCCATAGTTATCGCAGCGATGAACGAAATGGCGTACGTTTTGCAAGCGTGGTTGCCGCTCATTGTCTGGCGGCAGGTTGAAGCGCCGGAGTACACGAAAGGCTTCGTAACGGTGACGTTCTTGAGTGCTGGGATGATGGTGACGGCGCTCGTGATTCGAGTCCTGCATGCAAACGAGTTATCGAAGAGGCAGGAGCAGCAAAGTACCGATCAGGTCGATCAGATCAGCTCGAGCGAGGAAGAGTTGGGGTTGGGCGATGATGCTGATCATGGTAGCAAGACGGTGCCTTCGTGAAAGAAAGTCTCGTTTGGGTCCAGTCATTGTGAAAATGATTGTCGTATCAATCTGAAAATGATCTCAGGACCTGAGTAATTTAACTCAGAAAATACAAATGGCGTTACTTTGAGGGTTGTCGATCTGTCTGTCGCATTTACCTGATGGATGTTACGTCCACTCTTACAGTGCCATAAATGTCCCAGCAGACGTTAAAAAACACCTGCATAGCCACGTCGCGCTCGGTGAATGCGGCTATTTGGCAACGCCGATGACGCTCGATATGCGACCTTTTAGTCGGTGTTTACTAGTTGAATAAAACGTGTTCACCGGTGCTGCTACTTCGACTGCCGGCTGACCGGTGTTGCGGCTGGATTCCACCGCTCAACAAAACCCGGCACCGACCACTTTGGCGTCCCATCCCTTTACTAGCCACGAACCGCAAACACAACACCCCTGAAATAGCGTTACATGGCCTCCTGTACGCTCTGCAACAACCTGAAGAAAAAGAGTACCTTTCAAAATGAGCTGAAGTTCGTTTTCATACTGAAAGAGATATCTCGATCGGCTACGACGGGCCTATACCGTAGCTGCACGTCATGCATTATCATCTACAGAGCCATTCGTCGGATGATCTCGGAGGATTAGGAAACATTTGAACGACGTACCAGAGCAGTGTATGCTCGATGTTTTGGTGACCAGGGAGGTGTTGCTGAGACGTTGCAACTATTCATGACTTTTTACAACAGCTCGCCTCCCTTGCAACTTGAGTTATACAGCTATGGGCCTCAAGGTACGTTATAATTCCCTCCACTCTTGAGAGGTACCACTATTTGCCTTTTTGTTAACGCAAATTCAAGTTGCGGAAGCAATCCTACCTCGACAGTCGGTTAGCAGCCGTCCTCTTTCCTCGTAGGGCCTTGAGTGGGTACGCTCAAAGCTTTCCGAATGCACGAAGTCACATATCTCCTGCAGGTCGTCGCAATTGACGAAGTTGCCGAAGCGTCTGCTTAAGATAGAACACCGTTTTGAGGATCGCATCGATGTCAAACTTGCCGAGATAGAGTCGAGGTTTACCGACAAATACATCGCACTGTCGCACTGTTTGGGCAGGGGAAGAGACTGCATAACCACAAGAAGGAACCTAAGGTCAAAAATGAGGTACTTGAATTACTATACAATGCCCAAAACATTTCAGGAGGCCATATCATTCGCCTTGAGCCTACATGTCAACTACATATGGATCGACTCGTAAGTCATACAAGGGCGCAGATTATATTACCTCGTTGACTGTCTGAAGGCTCTGCATCATTCAGGATGACTTAAGAGACTGGGAAATTGAATCATCAAAGATTGCAGATGTTTATCGGGGCGCCTTCTTAACGCTTGCTGCTACAGTCTCTGATGGTGACACGAACAGATGCTTTCCTCCGGACAGAAACACTGCCAAGCCACCGGAAATTATAAGCGATAAATTGACTGGCGTAGCTGTACGCGAGCCCCTGCGACACTGGAACATAAACACATATAGTGAACGCTCCAAATATCCCTTACTATCACGAGGATGGGTACTACAAGAAAGGTTACTGTCTCGACGCATCCTACATTTTTGTGCCTCAGAAATGGTTTGGGAATGCCGTGAAGAGAGTGCGTGTGAATGTGGGAGCCTAAGCCAAAAAGACAGCCCTGGAGCCTTATTTAACAGTATCCTCCAAGCTTACAAAAAGCAAAAGATGCAGGAACACAATCCTTCGGTAAGGCTAACTCTCGGAGTCTCTTGAACATCAAATACCTCCGTAACAAGTCTACATACGTCGATCCATCACTTGCAGGTAGAGCTTGGACGCGACTCGGTTCTTCAAAATATGCATCTCTGGTACGCCGTCGAATGCCCTGGTCCAAAGCAACTCACTTCTCGAATACAATGCGTTCGGCCAATTTCGCACTATTGCGGCCTTCCTCATGGCTTGTTGACGACGTTCCGATTTCGTACATCATTATCATCGTCTGGTGGAACAATATACGAAGCTCAACTTGACCAAGGCTCTTGACCGGCTCCGGCATTCTCAGGGATATGTTCACGTATGCAATCTTTCCGAGGGGATTACCTTGCTGGATTATGGTCAGATTTTCTTTGCTTCGACCTCATGTGGCGCGTTGATCAGCACAAGCCTCGCGAGACTTGGTATGATTGCCCAACGTGATCATGGGCGTCTTCTGGTGGCTCAGTACAGTACTGGTCCGATGTGACGAGTCACAATGACAATCTTGAGCAGTTTCTGGAGGCATGCGCTGCGAATCATTCTAGGCCCCTCATTGCGAACAGAGCTATGATTCGGTGCAAGATCAAAAGATCTAAGCAAAATCCTTTTGGACCTGTTCAGCTTGGCATCCTCAACGTTAAAGCAAGCTGTATAAAAGTGGCTCTCACCTTCCGTGGTATCAATTCAGGCAAACTTCATGGCCAACAAGAGTACTTTCTGGTTGTAATGACAAAGCAACACGAAAAGGCATCGCAACGTCGACTATCATTCTTTGCAGACTACATTTACCATGATTATGGGTTGTACGAGCTGTATAAACAGGATAAGCTTGCACTGCTCCTAACTCATCCAAGAGTGGCGTTAGTGCTAAGGCAACAAATTACCAGACCGGAATATCTACACATAGACGGGGAACCAACATGGGAACGAATTGGAATTGCAAGACTATCAAGGGAATATGAATATGGAGGCAACCCCTTTATGGATTGGACGATACATACAGAGCTAGGGAGTTTCAACGTCGTGTGAACGCGTGGCTTCGCTGGCAGGAGTATTGAATTACCTAGGTACATACCAAGCTACCTAGGCACACCTCAGCGATCCGGAAGACAAGAGAGACGTCGAGGTCAAGCCTGCGCGCTGGCGCATAAGGAGATCAAATGCGCATTGTTACTTTACGTCAAATTGCACCAACTAGGAAGAGTATAGGGTTTATGTGCAGCGTAGCTGGTGGGTGGCCACAGAAACTTTGGTTGATCAACCGGTTGATTCGAGGCTAGTCCATGTGCGGAAAAGCTTCATCTGTCGGGGTAATCGCCCACCGCGTGTCAAACTTCTTGCCTTCACTCTCAATTGCCGAGGAATCAGAATCGTGACGCAAATGTGTTGGGTACATCTTTTGTGCAGCCTTTCAGTCATTTTTGCAGTTCCACTACGCACTTCCGAAGCCTGAAGTCAGATGGCATCGGCAGACATGGGCCGGATTCCCCGCTTCTCACCAATTGCGCCGCCACATTACGCCTGGTTTCTTCAGCACGCCTCATGTGATTGAAGCTGCATCATAAACAGCCTTGACATGATACACGGATATCGCCCAGCGATGCTTTAGTGAACAATGAACAAGTGCCCACTCTGCAACGATTTGGTTAAACGGGACGAAGATGATGCACGACTGGCTTTTGAGTTCACACCCGAGCAAGTCAAGTGGTGTGCGTTCCTCGAGGGCTGTGAGCCCTGCCTAGTCATTCTAGAAGGACTTCAGCAGTCTCAAACACCAGACTGGTCACTCGAGCGAGATGTCAAAATTGTTTTGGCAAGGTGTCACGACAGGCGCAGCTCTATCCAAGATACACTACGCTTGGAAATATTCTTTCACGACGACCGCCCCAAACTGGAGCTCGAATATTACAGTGTTCTGCCGCAAGGTAAGATAATCATTTGAAGTGTTTGTTTTAACTGGCTAATAGAATCTAAGCGTACAAGAGCATACTAGCACGGACAACTATCAGTGGACACCCGCACACTCGGCAAGCTATAGACTGGACTTTGTCTTTGCTAGAACAATGCAAAAAGGACCATGTATCGTGTCGACGAGCTGCGAGGCCACTGCTTCCAAAGCGAGTAATACTACTCAACAGCGATGCTTCATCACGTATCACCGCCCGCTTGTTCGAACCCATAAATCAGAGAAGCCCATATGTCGCACTCAGCCATTGCTGGGGCACGCACCAGAAGTGCACCACAACTCGAAACTCTATAGTCAACCGGAAGGCTGGCGTGCCATGGAAGACAATACCAAAGACGTTCCAGGAAGTCATACAAGTCGCGCTTAAGCTTGGATTTCGATACATCTGGATAGACTCGCTGTGTATTATCCAGGACGATCCTGAGGACTGGGAAGTACAATCATCGTTAATGTCAGAAATCTACCAAGACGCAGTACTCACCATCGCAGCCACCTCTTCCAGCGGAGACAACGTGGGTTGCTGCTCGAGCAATGTACATCGTACTCGAGGAGTGGATGTCATTTTGCCAGAACATATCAAGGGATACCAAATTGCAGTCAGACAACCGCTCAATCATTGGAACACTCAAACTACGAACGGCTTACAAATGCACTTTCCGTTGCTGACACGAGGCTGGGCATTCCAGGAGCGCCTACTATCACCTCGTGTGTTACACATTTGCGAGTCAGAGCTAGTGTGGGAATGTAGAGAGGTGAGCAAATGTGAATGTGGAGGGCTTGGTCAAGAAACGAGTCCGGCTGGATTTTATCACCATGCAGTAGAAGCCAGTCAGGATGAAAAGCGAAAGCACGAAATCACACAGCAAGAGCTTGTGGAACGCATGGACAATCTACGAATGGAGGGAGACAACAATCTTCGTCTAAGAGGAAGAGGAGGACGAGGAAACCACACTCAATTTGAAGTGGATGCACCACCAGCATACGAGGATATCATGTCACCAACTAGAACCAACTCCTCAGCCTCTTCGAACGCCATCTTGCGACCACCAACCCCGGAAGACAACGACATCCTCGCCTTCGCCGCTCAATCAAACGTCCCAGTTTACGAAGACGTAACACCAGTCAACGACGCCGAAATCAAAGACTGCCCCGACCTCGTCTTCCACTACCACAAAATCGTCGAGCAATACAGCGCCCTCAAACTCACCAGACCATCCGACCGTCTCCCCGCCTTCACAGGCCTCTGCAAGCGCGTCCAGCACCTGCGCAACAACTACCTAGCTGGCCTCTGGTCCGACTCGATATGCTACGACCTCCTCTGGCGGGTCAATACGATCAACCTCGACACCGCGGACAATGGCGCACGCTCACCGGAGTACCGCGGCCCGACGTGGTCGTGGGTTTCTGTTGACAGTGCTGTGAGTTACTGGGAGGATATTATTAATTTTAGGGTTACGTATGAAGGCTTTCCATCGTACGTTGGTGGCAGCGATAGCTTTTATGGGTTTAAAGCTATTGAGGTAAGATACAGACCCATCTATTCACCTACACACATACCACCCATCCACACACCGACACACACCGACACACACCGACACACATACACACACAACTAATTCACACACACACACACACACGCGCGCGCGCGCGCACACACTTACATATCCCACCCCTTTCTAACCACACATACTAACCCACCACATAGTACACATCCGCCGGCCTAAACCCCTCCAGCATATCCATGGCCGTCACCGTCCCCGGCGCAAACCCCTTCGGGACAGTAACATCCGCCGTCCTCACCCTCACCGCCTCATCCACCCCCGCCACCCTACACTACACCCACTCCCCGCACTGGCTCGGCGGCGCAGGCCAACCCGACCCCGCGCGCTACAAACTCCTGCTCCACACCTCCTCCTCTTCAACTACCGAATCCTCAACCACAGAAGTGCCCTTCGACGCGGACTACTCGCTCAGCGCCCAGGGCGCGTCGAACGTGCCCGACGGCGCGGAGGTGATGTTGTTGCTGGTGCATCCCAAGGTTTGTCTTGTGTTGAGGGGGGCGTGGAGGGAGGGAAGGGAGGTTTTAGTCAATGGGGTGGGGGCGTGGGAGCGCGTGGGGATTGTGCGGATTAAGGATAGTTTGTTGGATGTTTTTCGGATTGATTGGATGGTTGGGTCGGAGGTGAGGGGGTTTTGTATTGTGTAGGGGGGAGGGTGGGGATGGGCTGTGGGGATAAGGTGCTGGGAGGGTGGTGGAGGAGGGGAGGGAGTTGACATGTAAGAGATATGATGTGATTAATGAAGAGATAGCAATGTTGATAGTGATCAGAAGTGCAATCAAATGCGGGCAGATTCTCTCCATGTATATCGATGAAAGTGGAAATGAACATATCATGAAAAACATAGAGTTACATTGGTCATGAGCAAGGAATGGTAGTAAAATGTACAAATATAACTGCGATTACATACCACAGCCCATGATCTTGACCCAAGCAATACCCATACAGTACACATGCTATTTTACATCCCCTCCCAACCTCTCCAACGACTCCCTAACCCTCGCCACAGCCTCTCTCGCCTCCTTCCTCTCCCTCACACTCTCATCCACCACCACAATCCCCCGATCGGCATCCTCCTTGTTCTTGATAATCAGCCGCACAGTCTCCTCCGTAGCTTTTAATGTCCTGCGTCCTTCTTCCCGAACAGTACTTTGCCAGCTCTCTCTCGCGCCCTCCCATAGCTTTTGCATGCGACGTAGCGAGAAAGTCAGGCCGAGGACGCCGACGGCTGAGGCTTCGAAGACGGAGAATGAAGAGACGGAGACGTAGAGGAGTGCACTGAGGGCGGAGGAGAGGGATGTCGTGCTGAATGTTTGAAGTATGAGGCGTTGTGCGAGCGCTTGGAGTGGTGGGACGTTTTCGTTGATAAGTTCGGTACGAGCTGCGGCGATGTGTTCGGGCCAGGGCAAAGGTTTGCGGACATCGGTAGAGATGTCGAGACGTGGGTTCTCAGCCGTTGGTGCTGTTTCCTCTGTCGTAACTTCTGGGGTGCTGTTGACCACGAGCTTTTGAAGTTCATCTGGAAAGCCGGCTTGGTTCATGCGGCCGGCGAGATATATGCTGCTTTTCTCGGCGCTGACCAGCCATCGCCGTTCGAGGATCTCGGAGGATATCATGGAAATGTCGTCGACGCGCCAGAGGAGCTTCCACCATGCGAGTTTGTACCAGTTGCGTGCCGTGAAGGCTGCATCGAGTTCGTCACGGAGCTCGGTGTGGGATTTCTCGGCCCAGGTTTCCAAATGGTCGACAATGGATGCCGTCGTCTCGTGTGAGCTTGGAAGCGCAGTAAGCTTCTGCAGTTGATCAGTGTCTTCTTTCGTAATCTTCGCTTCTACATCGTCGAGAATGGACGCGACAAATGTCTTCAACACGGGCTTCATAGGTTCGGTGGGTTGAAGATCGTGCGTAAGCCAGGAAGATAACGAGGGAAGGCCGCTCCGGTACCAGCCTCTTTCGTAGGCGATTGAGTTTTGTATCGACTCGCGGAAGGTTGCGATTGCTTTTGTGCCGACTTGAAGATTGACCGGGGTGCTTGCACTCTGCGCATCCGGAGACGTCTCCTCCTCCGGCGCTGGCAGGTCAATAGCGAGCTTGACCGTGTCAGGTAAATCTTCGACGTTGTCCGAGGCCAACCGCCCAAAGGCGATGGCGCTGTCTATTCCTTCTCCAAAGACCAACGTCTTGTGCACAGGGTATGGCACCGGCAGTCCTCTCGCAGAGGTGGCCTGCAGCTTCGGTACCAGCACCGCCTCCTTCGAGCTCTCTATTGATGATATGGTGGTGTTCGCGACATGGACATTCAGTGTCGAGACCAGCATTTCGAGGTTGTGGGAGCGCAGGACTCGTGAGGGGATGGACAGAACTTTGTACAGCGGGCTCGGAGTTGGATTGTCACCCTCTTCACCATATCTAGATATGTATTAGCAGGTGCTCAATATTCCAAACTTCAGCATGGACTCACTTCAACAGCACAGCCCTCTCGTTGCCATCGCCAGCACTTATAAGGCCTTTCTCCCAACGCTCCTCTGCACCCAATGGGTCGGCGAGCAGTA
Source organism: Ophiobolus disseminans (assembly GCA_010093685.1). Taxonomy (NCBI): domain Eukaryota; kingdom Fungi; phylum Ascomycota; class Dothideomycetes; order Pleosporales; family Phaeosphaeriaceae; genus Ophiobolus; species Ophiobolus disseminans. The sequence goes on from MU006225.1 coordinate 735,973, forward strand.
GTCGCGCCAGTCGCTGTGCGCTGACCTGACTGTTCAGTCCCAGTACTAAACAAATATTAGCTCTCCAATTCCTCTACCACATTTGTGTGTGCCATACCGGCAACTCTCGTGACGGCATCTTGCGCCGCCAGCCCGCTCAGCGCCAATTGCAGCCGACTTATATTGACATATGTCTCTGCAGCCCCGCTGAGCTCTGACAAAGCATCGTGCAGCTCCTTGTTCCGCCGGGGTATGTTGGGGCGCAGATTTATGGCCGTCGGCGAAACCTGTGTTGATGCGGAGCGCACGCGGAGGTTCGACGAGCGCCGTCTGGCAGCATTGCGACAGCGGAGAGCGGCGGGTGTTCGTTCAATCGCTCGGCCAGTGATCAGGCTCGACAACCGCGGCGCAGAGGCCACCCATGGAGGCATCGGGCTTGGAAATGGGCATTGCTGCAAAGACTCGCCATGTCCAAGTTGACGTAGCCGTTGGCGGCGGAGCTAGCCGCGGGCCGTGTGGCGCGTGCACATGCAGAAGAACATGCACTTCGCGGGTCACAACATCATGAAGAAGACGCGACGTGCGTTGCATATTAGGAATATTTTTCATTCAATGAGAAGCCGGCTGCTCGAGCCGCGGCGCTTGGCCAGCAAATTACTTCCCTTCATCGTGAGGTGATGCCCTCTATGTCCCCTTGTTTGGCCTGCAATACGCCTGCGTGGAATCATCATGACACACCAGTCCAGAATGTGCGAACCCTACACTTCTACGCCCGAGCTTCCTTAACACTTCGGTCTGGTGGTGCAGCTCCTGTCTCCGATCTCGACCGCCTCAACGACGCCTAGCTCCTTTTGTTGCGCGAGGATCCAGATGACCTGTGCATGTCAGTATGATGCAAATCAGAAGCCTCGCAATCACAACTCACATGCTTATACGCCTGGCCACGGTCGCTAGACCTGTGTCGTTATCCGCCTCCTTGGAAGCCTTCTCGAGAGCCTGCTCTCGGCTGATCTCCTGAGACTTTCGCACTTCCTCGTGACTCGGTGGCAGTCGCTCGTTCTGTAGATCGACCTTGCGTGCGTCTTCAAAGCTGTGGATGGCCTGCTTGATACCTTCGGCACCGAGCATAAGGGTACCTGCAGGAAGTCGGCCTCCCGATGCTGTCTTCAACTCAGTAACACGCTCCGACTCTTCGCGCAGCACTTGGAATACGCGAGAAAGTCTGCCGATGGCTAGAATCTTGTTCTTGATGGCCCGACGCTTGAACTCGGTCGAGTCAGGGTCCAGGCTAGAGAGAGGTGGCGACGACGGGCCGGAAGCCAGAGAGCTGGGGGTCTCCTCCTCGAGCTCTTCCTTCGAGCACGTGTTCAGGATTGCAATCAACATATCGGTGACTGTTTTTGTCAGATTATGGAGAGCAGTCAAAAGTCAGGCAACATACTCTTCTCGCCAACGAACGGCAACGACCAAGTGAAGACATCCATGAAGTTGGGTAGCCAGTACGGGTGCGGCGTGCAGTCTGCGACGGTTAGCCGAGCTCATGGAAGGTCTTTCTCGAACTCACTAAATTGCCTGATGTTCATGACATTGTTCTCATACTTCAAAACAGCAGCTTTGTTGTTGTACACGTCTAGGTAGTTCGGCGCGCTGAAGATGGTCATGACACTGGGGAAACCCGTTGTCCGAGTCTTTCTGTACATGCGGTATCCGGCATCTTGCGCTTCGTGCGCACGAATGATGGAGAGCAGGTTGTTCTTCTCGAGGAAAGCGCATGCGGCGGGGTACGAAAAGAAGTACGAACATCCTCGGACGTGGTTGTGGATGAAGAAATCGTTCGTCTTCTCCTGGCCGAACTCCTCGAGCGGATCAGCCCACAGGATGTCACACATGAGGCCATGTGTAGGCGGCTCCCGGAAACGATCAATCTGCACCGGTCAGCAATAGTTCCGCGGTCAAATCTACGCCTACATACACTCTTCAGATCGTCGAGGGTATGAAGCTCCGGGCTCAGACCGCCGTGTATACACAGGAACTGCTTGTTCATGACCGCAGCCAAGGGCAATGCGCAGAACGAGTCCATGCATGCCTCGTAGACGGCCTCGGAGTACTTGTGCTTGCACTCGAGCTTGAAAGTGAAGTAATCAGTCAGATGCCGACATTCGTGGTTTCCGCGGAGGAGCCAGAGCGTGTTGGGGTACCAGATCTTCAGCGACCACAGGTACAGAACGCACTGCGAGAATCAGCGCATGTCCAGTTGAGCACCGCCACTGATTATACCTCAATGCTGAAATAGCCACGATCTACGTAATCACCCAGGAAAAGGTAGCGCGTCTCTGCGGGGTCGCCACCGACCTCGAACAGCTTCATGAGATCGTAGTATTGGCCGTGGACGTCACCGCACACGGTGATGGGTGCGTCCATTTCCAGCAGATTGGGCTCTGCCTTCAATACCTCTGTGCCCTTCCTCAAGATCCATAGCGCCTGTTGCTCGGTCAGACGGCCTTCGCGGTAGAAGTGCTGCTTCAGGAACTGGATGTTGGGCTTGGTGCGGTCTTGCGGCGAGAAAAACTGCTCGTCCGTGGGCGGGTGGAAGGCAGGAGCTTGGACGTCTGTTTGTCACGGAGGGGTCAGCTAGGCTCAGCTGTACATGTTCGGGTCGCCAGCCTGCACGCAATAGATGTGTAAGCTAGAGAAGCTCGGTGGCAACTGTACCTTTGCAGACACGCTCCAATGTGCTCACTTGGGCGCCATCTTCCATGGTGTGCAGGGTGAAGTCGATCTCGGGAAGCGGCTTCTTCTCTTGGACTGCGCGGATGGCATTGTCCATGTACTTGGCCTGGTCGACGTCTTGTGGGTTGTTCTCCATGCTGGGCGAGTATGCGGGAAGCCGGGAGCTGTGGGGGCGCGAAGAGGTGTTTGTAGAGGGCGGCGGAAGCGCTGTGGGCGCGGGAGGGCGAGGGGCGAGTGGCGGCGGCGGGTGAAACGTGCGCCGAGGCTCGATCTGGGCTTTTGCTATTTCAAAAAAGAATACGGTCCGTCTGATTGTGCAGCTCGAGGGTCGTTTGTGCTAGTCGCGTGCTGTGCGTTGGCAGCGGCACCTAGGGCTGAGAATTAGGTATCGTCCTGGAGGAAGAGGGGACTCCGCCAAGCGCAACCCTGAGCAGCCACCCAATCAGAGTAGGGCGGAACCCGACGTCATGACCGGTGAAGGGCAAGCTCTAGCTGCCTGCATCTGGAGTCCGCAGGCATTGGAGGTACTTCAATCTATGCACCTGGGCAGCATTTGGCATCGTTGGTGGGTGTTTTCACGTGCGTCGAGCCCTCTACAATCAGATCTGTGATTCGACAGGAGCGACCAACCGCAGGAGCCCAACAACACTGATGCAAGTTTTACAAGACCAGGCCGCAGACACGGTCTACCGCAGTCCTGGATGAGACATCCTATGATTATACCACATGTATGAAGAGCTAGGTTGGACTCGTTGACTCATCCTTGGGATGACTAATATTGCACAGCGTCACATATGACATAAACATAGCATCATCAAGTGAATGACTTTATCCATTGTTTTTGTACTCGAAGTGGTACTTGATATGCGTGACCCGAGGTCATCGACAGCTTTGCTCATCATCAACAACAGGGCATGCTAGACCACTCGAGGTCTGGCCATGAAAGAAAGTATAGGAAGCAACAGTGAATGATACCCGTGTAAATCCAACCTAACCTCAAAACGCAAGTGTACAAACCAAAAGCCATGATATATGAACAAGGAAACCACTAGTCAATCCTACGACCATCCCGTCAGTGCCCAATTCCATCGTGCAGCCAACTCCAAGTCATGCAACGGGGTATATAAAAGATGAGTTCGTTGACAACGACATACAGTGTGTCACTTAAAGGAAGCGACTGGCACTGAACCGACGGTGCAGATGGGCTCGAGGGAAGTGCACGTGACGCTTAGTCGCAGCGACCACAACACCGCCTGAGCAAGCCATGCCAGCCGCAAGATCTTGTGCAACGGCGCAGCCACGATTGCATAGACCGAACTGCTTGCTGCCGATACACACAACAGCGCCGTCGTTGGTGCATGGTGTGCACTCGCCATTGGCGGGTGTGGTGTTGTTGTCGCCAGGGGTTTGAGGTGTCGTGGACTGTACAGGCTGCGCGGCTGGTGGAGTAGGTTTGGCGGCGGCAGGAGCGCTGGCCTGAGGAGTCGATCCAGAAGCCGGGGCGGATGAAGCTCCCGGAGCGAAGCCGCCACCATTCGGGTTTGTAGGGATCTTGGACTGCTGTGGTGCGCCGTAACCGGAGCTAGGGCTGGCAGCAGGCTGTTGGCTAACCTGGGGTGACGCGGGAGCGCCGCTTGGCTTCGTAGGAGTGGTGCCTTGAGACGGGACAGATGGAGGAGTGCTTTGCGACGGAGTGGATGGAGAACCCTGAGATGGAGTGGATGGAGTGCCTGGTGATGGGCTTCCAATTTTACCGGCACCGGCACCCATCTTGGTCACTTTAGCGCATCCACTTTTCTTCGTCTCATCGAAGTCTGCAGAAAACTTAAGGTTGGCGGAAGAGCCTCGTTCCACACTCTGACCAGGGTCAGGGTACACGAAGTCTATCCCGTGAATAGTCTGGCAAGTCTCATCGAGATTGGCAACGAACATGTCGGGGAGAGCACCAAGTGCCTTAGCAGCGCTTTCAGTCGATGCAGTACCAGTGCCGGAACCGACTTGAATAGGAGCGCAATTCATATAAAATTCGCGGTTGCCCAGTTTGTTCATCCAGCTCCATGCGAAGGTGTAACGGCCTTCTGGTATATTTGAGGGCATGGTGACGGTATGGTTGAATGCCTTCTGGACCAACAGGGGATCTCCGGCTTCTTCGTCGTAGTTGGCCATTATAGACGCCATGCAATTCCCAACCACACTGTGAATGACTTTCCATTGGGAATCTTTCGTAGGTTCCGGGTCGGTAGTGATGGAATACTGGCATGAGCCACCCCCATGAACCGCAGTGCCCATAATGATAATCGGCTTGGTCTCGCCGGGGTTCCATTGGTTCATTGCAAGGTCGACGGTATACACGCCCGGCCGTTGTTTGCAGGGGAATTCGGCCATGGTCAGAGGAGCGCTGCTAAGTGTCGCAAAGCCATAAGGTTTGGGTGAAGCCATTCTCATGTGTGCACAAGCACCAGCGGCAAAAGCCAGCAAGAGCGTAGTCTGGGAAAACATGTTGATGTTCGAAGGGTGCTGTATGGTTGTGTGTGTGTGTGTGAGAAAGCTGAAGGTGAAAAGGTTGTGAACGTTGGGTAACTTTGAAAAATCGCTAGACCTGCTGAGCGATGTAATGATTGTGGTGACAGTGGTCGTTACTGTGTCTGTCCGGTAGGATGCTGAATTCGATGATTGAGGTTGACGTTGGAGGCGTATGGAATCAGTGAGTCTAGCTCTTCGAAGAACGCACAGCGATGAAAAATGAATGTGATACCTGCCACGGGCAAGATATAGAAGGACGAGAAAGAACGTGGAGGAGCTTCTGCGAAAGTGCTGTCGAGAGCCTGTGGTGGAGAAGAAACACGATGCGTCACCTTTAGACTATATAGCAGCCATAGAATGCCAGCCGCCTCCCTAGTCAAGAAACGAGTACGTGTAGCCCCGGGCCTAGGTGCCACAGCGGATCGTCAGCAAGCATAGGCTATTCGACAGCATGAGACACCTGAATGCGACCCTCCGGCTTGTGTGCCCGTCTTGGTCTAGCGGCAGGGGCGCAAGGACAGGATCTATGGTGCAACAGCATGCGAGCGGTCTAACGACAGCTTGCTCGGCAGGTACACATCCCAATCGATTGGCCCAAGGTTGTTCAGGTGGGAATTTGTTTCTGAAACAGATGGGAGGAGAAGGGCTCGGATGAGTTGCTATTGGTGCAGAGCCTTGTCCAGGGGTCGACGTCAAGTTTGGAGTGAGCGCCCGGCGGTCTGTGTTCCTGCAGGGTGGAAACTCCCTATCGATAGGGATAGCGAAGCCCAAGACGGGCCAGAGTGGAGCTATCGTCGCCTCCGTTTAACCTGAAACGTCGACGGTCTTCGCGATCATGGCTGTGCGCATTCCCATTCGCCACGTTCCACGTCTCGACGCACACTGGTATTGCGCGCCTGGCCGCTCGACGGCAAACCAGATTACGCTCTTCGCGTACTCTGCTGGGTTACTCAGGCCATGTGCGCCGCCGTGGTCGTGACGCAGGCGCGAAGGTCTTCGGTGCTGACCGCCCAGCTGCTGAGTCCGACAGCGCGATGGTGGCGGGCCATCGTGAAGACGTTGGAGCAGCGATATTGCAGGGTCCTGAGGACAAGGAAGCTTCATGCGTGCCAGCATGGCTATCCTTTCTCATGCGCATGGTGTTTATTTTTGGGCCGCCTAGGCATTACCCATCGGTTCTTCTCAAGTTCCAAGGATACGAAATCTGCAATTGAGACCTGTCTATTGTGAGCTCTGTTGCATGCACATAGATTGAGCTGAGAATGACGCCCTAATTGTGCGCATTACCTGCAGCTGTAGCGCTGTATCCGGGGAGTCGTGCCGCAGCATGGTGCACAACCCACCGGCGCGAATGCAGGCACCGAGAGGCTGTGTGCTGTGGCGTTCGGTTCCAGCCGGTCAGATCGTCTAGTTCAGCTTGTGATGGAGACCGCCGCGTCGCATTCGCCGATCTCCCCACTGAATGGCTCATCATCGCGTTTCATGAAATTGTCGAGTGTGAAGAGCTCGATGATGATTGACAGAGGCAGCCTGCTAGTTGAGCGCATCTTCCTTCTCCACGGCTGATCAAGTGGGGCTGCAAAGGCTTGGTCTCGGAACCCCCGTTTACATGCCCGCAGCCACGGAGACTCATCAGCAACCCACCATCTGCTGGTGACTGCAGTCAGTGCGAGACATACAGATGACATGCTTCTTGCCCATTGCGAACCAACTTTCATGCACTCCAGGGCGCAGAAAGTGTGATGTTGGACATCCGTTAATGGCGCATCACTTTCCTTGCAACTCTCTGGACCGAGCAATGACATGCGCCTGTGCCGCAGGTGAAATTGCTTCTACAGCGTCTTTCCTGGTGGTGTTGGGCGGAGTTGTGTGTTTTGCGATGAGGATGATAAGAAACTGAGGCACACATACCTTCAATTTCTTAGGCTCATTTGTAGCGTCTCTGATTCAAGGTGACTTTGGACGCTGGCATACAGCAAATGTTGATCCAACATTCTTGTGAAGTGAGATCTATCCCTACATGCGGATTGGTTCCAATGAAGTCACCTTCCTCTTACGCGCGTTCCCTCATGCCCCATTACATAATATAATAGCAAATAATACCCACTTCAAGCTTTCTCGGATGCTCGATTATGTTGAAATGCTCTCATACCGTCAGGTAAGACCAAGAACTCAGCAATCAGCCAACTAATGTTGCCTTTCTCATCTGGAATCTTTGCTTTGGCCAAAAAACTACCCTGGGAGCTTCATCTGATCTTAGGATTTCAGCATACAGGCTATCCATTTTTCTAGAAAGTCTAGGACTATGTTCCACACTCCGAAAAGCTGACCTTCTTGTTGCTATTCGCTGCCAAAAGCGGGAAGTAGTGGTCGCGATGTTGCTAATGACAAACCCAGGTCGCTTCTAATTTCCCAGCCATCCACACGGGTTGCAGAAACATGGCATGCCACACACTTCATCCCGAATGCTCAAGGTTGCTTGAGAGCCTCATAACATAGTTCGCATACACTTAGAACATATTCATCGCATCTGAAAATAAGCTTGCACTGTGCATTCCTGATGAACTCCAGCCCAAATTTCCTTTGCTTCGGCATTATCACTACATTCGTCTAAATCAGCCCGCTCATCACAACCAATCTCCGTGCAGAACCACTTGTTGCATCGCACCGGCGTCTCCATGGGACGAAGACTAGCCCCTCATGCCTGTGGTTCGTGCGGCACAACGCTAACGGGAGCAGGTGAACCGCCTTCGGATGTTTGATTAAACGTTAGTTTAGGTATTCCAGTGACTGTCCAAAGCCAACCTTCCCAGGCTCTTCAAGCAATCTATTGTACAGACCCTTTGTAGCCCTTCCGGAATAACGGCAGTTTTTGCTCCAGCCAAGTGGTCTTCATCCTCGTCCGCACAAAAGGGACCTTCTCGATGCCGATATGAACACGTCCATCTGCGCCAATGAAGTTTCCATATCCATACCGAGCATCGACTCGCTCAAGATGCTGCATGCGCCCCTTTTTGTCAAGATGAGACGTCTTCGTCATATCCTGAACAGCCGCACTCGCCGCGAATAGAGCAACTACTGCAGCGATGGACGTCGGTAAGCGAGGAAGGTACTGCCCGGGCCGACGTGTGTAGACCCAGATCGCAACAATTACATAAGTGCAAAGAATTGCTTCGGAAATGATGAACATTGTTGGCGACAGAAATAGTCGCTGCTCCCGGTGGATTTGGTAGCCCTCCAGCAAAGGTGCTTCATCGTTATTGATCGGCACAAATAGATTTTTTCTATTTCTGCCAAGCCATATTGCGAAGAGCTTAGAGTATGCTTTATTAAGGGGGACCACCACATCGTCAAAAGTTGGAACGGGCTGGTTCGGATCCACGAGCTGGGTGCTGTTGTTTTCATGGATCATGAAGTAATTCAAGGGATCAGTTGCGCCAGTCTCGTTGTGCCAGGCGTAAGCGAACGTTCCCCGGAACAGGTAGAGATTAGACTGGCCTATCAGGTTGATAGGATCATTGCTGAAAAGCCGCGGGGAAGGATCCGCATCGTTGGCATCCAGCACAATATCATCAGCAGGATGCTGTAACCGTCCAGCTGCGTTGAATTGAATCGAAGCAGTCCCTGTGATCAATCTTGGTTGGCAATGAACGAAGATAGTGTTGTCCTCGCCTAAGGGAGTATCTTTCTCCAAAAGACACTTGCCCTGAGGCCCGCGTATCCATCCCATCACTATTGAACCCATGCAAACATCCGCCTCGTGTTGTGTTGAATTTTCCCGTGCCTTGAGCGCAACAGTCATCTCGAGGGCACTGCGTTCGTTTATGCATTTCTGTATCGGCATGTACTCACGGTTGTAACATACGACGTTTCCGGAGTCGCTTGATATGTTTACGGTGATAGAGGCAACCTCAACTTTCATTTTTGCAACAAAGTTTTTACCCCATTGCAACTGCTTGCAGTCTAGCGTCGCACCTAATGCTTTTGTCTTGGCTTCGAAACGTGTTGCATTCGATTGCTCAAGATCAGGGCCCTCGGAGAATACGGGTAGATAGAACATCTTATCGTCGGTCCATGCTGGTAATGATGTGTTTCGCGAGTGATTTGAGTCGGCGATTAGAAACTGATCCCGTCCGTCGCCTCCCCTGTATGCACCTGATATGACAGTGGAGCCGAATTCTCCCACATCACTTGGGCCTATACTTCCATTGATATGAACGAATTTGAAGTCCAACGGAGGCCGGAATGATGTGGGGTATTGGATGTCGATGGATTTCTGGTTGAACAGCCCAGCGAACGCAACGGCGAGCAAGTTGGCCAGTAGTGCCATTGCACATACGGCCGCGAGGACAAAATGCCTTGACTTCAATGCTTTGAAGACAACGAGCTGAGGCGGAAGGGAGCTATAATCAAGCTCAATTGACTTCCTCGCTTTGGCGTTGCAGCTCCGCAGTTCCTCTAGCGGTTGTAGCATGCAAAGCAATCGGTTGATCAATATCCACATAGGCTCAATCATGGTAGCGAGCGCAGTAGGGGTGTAGTTTTCGAGGAGATTCTGTACGATGGTATTTGAACTCGGCAATGGCAGGCCTGTCAGTTGTCAGAAAACTTGTAACGTCTCATGGCAATGATTGGCTACAGGTTCAAATGAGCGATTCTGGTGAACATACCTTGCAAGTGAGCCAGGCTATAAATGATTCCTAATAGAACGGCGAGGATTATGAACAATGCGATGAACGGCAAAGCCACCCAGCGACTAAATTCAATCGGCCGGACAGGTTTCGCGATGCTTGCCGGGTTATCCAAGGCCTGCTGGTTTGGCTCCTCGGAGGCGACAAAGGTTGTGATACTATAAGCAGATCAGTAAGATCTATGTTCCGCATTGCTAGATTATCACTTACATTGAGCCTGTTCCATCGTGCACCAGTTTATACCGCTTACACCCAATGACCCCTTGAACATCTTCCATTGTACAGCAGTCCACCTTCGCCAAGTCCGAGAGTAAAGGTTGACTGTCTGCAACTAAAGCCATGACGCTCGCTATGGTGCTTGGATCGTATTGCAGATTTCTTTGTCGGATAAGCGATAGTATCAGTAGCGCGATGGTGGCTATCGACACTACTCCAAGAAGGCCTACGACGACGTGAACGAAGACCGGCTCAAGTACGACTGCTTCAGTGGTGATGGTTTGCAGGCCTTGGACTTTTTTTGTTTGTGGAGAACCAAAGTTCAAAACATCCACCATCGCTCGAGCAAAAATCAATCGGTAAGCGTCAGCATACGCTGTACTCAAGATACGCCAGTCGAGGTAGTCTTCCCAAGGACGAGTTCCGATACCGATGGCTAATCCTGTCATGGGTGGCAGGAAAGAGCCGCTGCCGCTGGTAATGCTTAGATTCGTTTCCGCGACTAGATCCCAATATTTAGGGGCAGACGCGCCCGGCACAATCTTATTACCCTGCCGGTTATCGACAAACTTTTGATATCCAAAGGTGTTGGCACTCAAATATGTTTCAAACGATGTGGTATTGAAAACATGCCATTCAAGCGGCTGTCTCGGAGCTAGTGGCTCTGTTCTAAGCGGGGCTTTCGTTTCCGTATCAACAGTGGCAGAAACTTCTTGCCGCCAATATCGCGCTTGGCAGAAAACAGCAGTAGATTTTTGAGGTGGGTCTTCCGCTCGGATCTGCACAACAGGTTAGCTGTATACAATGTACAGAAGTGCAAACGCGATTGCCAGTGATTTTGTCGATACAAAGACTGTAGGATCGCTGGCAACTTATCGGAGTATGACATGCGATGATCCGAAAGGCAAGCGGTGTTTAGCAGTGGCGTGTATGCGTACCTTTGACTTGGCAAACGCTGCGTAGAACGTTGTATTCTCGCTTTCTGGACACCTACTACTTAGATAATAATCAGCTCTTTCACCGCTGTGGTATCCGATATACTGGCCAGTATATTGTTTGATGGAGGTAATGCCAGTACTGCCAGCAGAGTCCTCCCCTATTGTCAAATTACCGTCGAGCTTGCCGGCGGCGACTGTGCAGCCGTTGGTAGAGGAGTGAGAATACAGGGTGGTCACATTCTTCGATCCTTGCGAGCTTAGTTTCGTAAAGTATTTAGGAATAGCCTCCTCACAATCCAGATTGAGGGAGTACATAGTAGTCGGCGCAGTGTATGTACCATCCGCGAAGACACTCCCTTCATCGTCTGACTGGAACGGAGCTAAGGTATAATTACGTGCCATGTATGGAGGCAGAGTTTCGTTGAGAGCCGCGATGCCATAGGTCGACTGCGGATATAGACGTAGACTTCCTGGTTGGCGATCCACTGGCATGGAAGAGGTCGGTATAGCAAAGGTCATGTTCGTGGTGATCGTCACACTTCGAATCGAAAAGATACCCGCTTGCGTTGGCACGACGCCCCACGTTACGAGGACGACGGTTAGAGAAGCCCAAAATACAGGCCAATGTCTGTCCCCGTCAGCCAGTCCTTGGGTACTGATTGCATGTGCACGTACCGGTCTTTGAACGCTCTAAACGGAACCAACGGGATGAAAGAGAAGGGGTACTGTAGAAGCAACGAATCTTTACCCAATGCTCCATTTTCCTTACTCAATTGATAGTATGGCTCCATTCGCTTCGTCTCCAGATCGATCCATGACCAGTAAATGCTGAAAATAACAGCGAGGATCGTGGGAAAGTACAGGTAGAGGAAGGTTCGGCTCAACGGTAAATCGTTGATCTTAGGTGCGAAGATTAGGCCGTTATCACGCTGACTTCTAAACAACAGAAACTCGAGGAGCGCAATGAGACTCCAGCAAATGGCGATGGTGAATATTAGGACTGGTGTTCGGAGTGCTAGAGGCTTCCAGTTTTTCGGGTTCGATCCTAAGAGGTTCCAAGATTATCAGTACCGTCTATAGAAGATCTGCAAGTGCAACATACCGTGTATCTCAGTGCATCGTGAAACGAAAGTATTTTTGGGGTTCAAATCGCCTGTGCGGACGGTAATCGTTGACGCCTCCCTGGTAAATGCGGCGCTGCCGGTCATTTTGGAAGTTAGTGAGAGGCGACGGTGTGAAAAGAAATAATGAATAGCAAAAGCACCAAGTAGAGAAATACCAAACCGCAAATGCGGGAGTATGCACGGCGTCTCCAAAACATTGTCGTGGCTGCATACTTAAGAACGCTTTCTGATAGCCTAAGCGCCCGGGGTGAGCGTTACGCGCTGCTGCGCCGCATCAACCAATGCTGTCCTCTCATTTCACAGCTAGGCTTGACATAGTAAAGCACGACTCGAGCAATCAAGATCCACCAAGCCGGAAGGAGCTACTGCGTCTATCGTGCGATGAGCGGGAGCGATTTGTTCCTAATAGGAATTGTGGCGGTGTTTGCGATACGCCCGACAGCGCATGCTGCTAAATTTAAGAGACACGACGAAAACTAAGCAGTATCTCAACAAATTTGCCTGTTGCAAAAGATCAAACCTGGCAGGTGCTACGTGTTTGAAGACGATGGTTCAGGTGCACAAGACGATAGAACTCTCCATTGCCCGGAATACGGTACCGGTACCGGTAGGTGCACGGACAACAGAAACCTCGTCTGCCCGGAATAGGGCCATGACATGCTTTGTCGACAGAACGTACACCCGCGCACCTCCTCGTGCTCTGTGTCTGGTGTGTGGCTACGAAGAGCATTGAGACCTGAAGCCTAAACGAAAATAATGCTTAGCGGAAAGCACCGACCTCTCGCCGCCTGTGTCTGTCAGTAAGAGGCGGTAGTGAATGAAGCTTGTTGCACTCACCACCACGTCTTGAAGTCTACTGTGCTCACGTCAATACCGAGCTCTTGCAGTGCCTTCGTGTCTAGATGGCAATCATAGGGCCTGATCGTGCCATCTTTCGAATCTTCCTCCGGCCGATGGGGCATCATCCCATCCACCGGAAGACACATTATGTCTGCGAAAGTTTGGCAGATCTGCCATTTTGTCATCTGATCTTCAGATGTGAAATGTAAGATGCTAAACAGATTGCGATTGCTAAGATCCAACATCGTTAGTGTTTAAAGCCGCCAAGGCTAACGCAAGGTGCGACTTACGCATTCACTGGGTCGAGATAAAGCTTCGAGATGTCTCGGCAGACTCTACCAACATCCTGGGTGTTGGTAGGGAATCGAAGGGCATAGTCGTCGACCTGGATTCTTGGCTGTCCCTCTTTGAGCTTCTGAGCGGCCCATAGCTGGGACATGAGCACATTCACTGCACTGTCCTTTGGCTCATCGCATGATCCGTACAACACGGGAACGCGCAGTACAACGACCTTGTTCATAGCGCCTGCTGTACTCGCTACATCCAGAACAGCCTTCTCACCCTCAAGCTTCGTCTGACCGTACACATTCGGCGGATTTGGAGATGAGTCAGGTTTGTATGGCGCTTCGCCAGGCTTCCCCGAAAATACGTAATCTGTTGAGATATAGATAAGAAATATGCCTCGAGATGTCGTGGCCTGGGCCAATGCTTTGCTGGAATGTACGTTGAGTTTTCGCGCTGCCTCTGGATTTGCAGTACACGAGTCCGGGAAACGATTCGCGGCACAGTGCACAACGACGTGCGGCTCTACTTCATCTAGTACCCGTCCGATTGCTTCTTGATCGAGGATATCAAGTTTGACGACGTCGGGTGAACTGATGCGGTTATGACCGGTCCCTACTGACTTCCAGCCATCCAGAAAGAATTGGCGCTGCACTTGCCGCCCAAGCAGACCACTTGCTTACACAGTCAGTTAGCCTGTGGTTGAAAGACCTTGTGGCACAGCGTTACCTCCAGTAACGAGCGCCGTCCGTGACATGCTGCACGCGTCAAACGTAAGATAGTTGAGTATGTCGGACGATATCAATGTTTCGATTCGCAGTGCGGCGAGGGTGGAGACCGGAAACTTACGATAGGCGAAGGGTGAAGGGTGACGGCCCCGGGGTGCCTAGCGGCATCACGTGAGAGCGGGAGCGTCAGTCAGATCCCTGTCATCTCTCCGCGACCGCTCAATTGTCGCGCTCGCATTGCTCCACACTTTCACCACCACCACACATTCACAATGTCTACCATAACACAGCAAGCTTCACAAAGCTCGTACCCGTACGTACATTTATTCACGATTCGTTTGAAGTATCAGCTAACATATCTCAGCCCCATTCTACCCAAAGACTTCAACGCAAACCAGCCCAAGACCATCCGCCTCTACCCTCTCAGTAACTACACCTTCGGAACTAAGGATGGCCAGCCCGAAGAGGACCCTTCCGTCCTCGCACGACTAAAGCGGCTCGAGGAACACTACCAAGAGCATGGCATGCGACGAACATGTGAAGGCATCTTGGTCTGCCACGAACACAACCACCCTCACATCCTCATGCTACAGATCGCAAATGCCTTCTTCAAATTGTGAGCTTCTTGCGTTCAGTTCAAACAGAGGCAGTGCTGACATCAGCAGACCTGGCGACTACCTACGCGCCGAAGACGACGAGATCGAGGGCTTCAAGGCAAGGCTGAACGAGCGTCTAGCACCAGTTGGCACACAATTCACAGGCGAGGGGGTCAACGATGAGTGGCAGGTTGGCGACACATTGGCGCAGTGGTGGCGGCCCAACTTCGAGACCTTTATGTACCCATTCATCCCTGCGCACGTCACCCGGCCAAAGGAGTGTAAGAAACTCTACTTCATCCAGCTTCCACGCAGCAGTACGTCACACATTCATCCGTATATGGAGCTCATACTAATGACATCACAGAGGTACTCAGCGTCCCGAAGAACATGAAGCTACTTGCAGTCCCCCTCTTCGAATTGTACGATAACACCGCACGTTATGGGCCCCAGCTCTCAGCCATTCCCCACCTCCTCTCGCGCTACAATTTCGAATTCGTTGACGAAGAAGGCAACGTTGCAGCCATGACCCCCGGCGTCGGACCCCCAGAGGGCGTACACACGAAGGTCCTAGCAGGCGGAGAGGACGTGAGGATGGATGCGACTGGAGACGGCACGGGCAGCGACATTACGTTATCGTAGATCGCACCCCGTCCTCTCATTTTCTTGGCTATAATCTAGGCGCTAATGCATGGGAGGTGTTAGGCGTTCTCGGCTCGATCTTGGACTTGTGAACGAGACTTTGCCAGGAAGCTCAGCTCGCACGGTGTTGCAGATCGAGTCCTCAATGAGGGAGTCGTTGAAGTTGGAGGAAAGGCATCGTCTTAGAGCGTTACATGATGTATAGAGAGGGTGTACAGACCGCTAGCGACGTTGTGGCAGGCTGAAGAGTAGGAAGAAATGAATTTCATGCCGCGTTCTCAACCATGCATTCTCTGCTACATGATCATATAAAGACCTGTCTACCCTCAGGTCTCTGTTAGTCTTCGTTTAACATCCCCAAATAATTGTGAGAATATACGGGCTTGCTGAATAAGAAGCGGTTAATGATCAACGTGGACCCTTAATGATTCGCCTCTTTGGCTGAAAGCTTCCTGCGGATGTACGCCTGACAAATCTACGTGATGTTCTCGCGCATAATATTTGCAGACGGAGGTCTTTCCAGCCATATATAGCATGCAGCATAGAGCTTTTCGAATACCCCGTGATGGGGGGTATGTTGAAGAAATAAGTCCTTTGGAACGCGGAGCGTTTCATAGCATTGACTGAAGCTTCAGCTCCGAAGCTCCGAAGCTGCAGAGTATATAGGCTAATCTTCTATCTGGCCTTATAGAACAATCTGATTAAGTCATAACTTCTAATAATCTTGAAGCCCTCTTTGCTTCAATAGCAGAATGATATACACGTGAAGATATATGTTGTATGGATATAAGTAGAGAGAAAGTATCTGGAGCCTACGCGACGTTGTTCGCCATACTACACAGTGTGCGCTTTCTCCCGGTGCTCCGTGAACTCTGTACCATTGCCAGCGAATATCATGCCGTCTCTCTAACAATAGAATGCTACCTTAGGGCCTCCGTCCCCCTGCTTCTTCATAACATCAATAATATGATCTCTGTCGGATCACAGGTATTAGTAGGTACGTGGGCTGCCCAACGCTGCCCAACAAGCCGACGCAATCCTACTTCGGCTCTACTTGTCTCAGAGCATGTACACCTCCGTAGCACCCTCACGTAGCATCAAGTCAAACCATCATCGAACAGAATGCATTCATAGTTATTGTTATTCCTTTCACTAGTGAGCCTTCCAACAATCTCGATGTAACCATGTTCTGTCCCCTCCGGCGGTTGCGACAACGGGAATAAAACGGCATCAGTCACGACCACATCCACATACGGCGCGGTCAATAATCTGACATTCGGAGTGAACTTGAATCACTTAGTTGGTCGAAGAGGTCGAGTAGCTCGAGAAGTGCCCGTGCTGGCTCATACGATCTCAGGTATCGTAGTAGAATTTTGTTGGTAGCGTTCCCTTCAGGGTGGATAGTTCCAGGTAACAGACCCAACTCCTTCATAGTCAATTTATAGGATCCATCCCGAGACGAGACAGAACTCCCGTGAATGAGCCGAACGAGGCCCATGCTCCCCGAAGATCTTTCTGAAATACGGTACGCAAGGACGTAGCCAGGCAGCTGATGTGACGGTGTGGCAACCTTGGGTTTTGTAGAACATGCAATTCGGACTAGATGTGCATGTCGCATGGTCGTAAATCTGGCGCTCCGTGGAAGTATAATCCAGGAGTCGTTCGATCAAGTCGAAAACCTGCAAGAACGGTCGTGCATGGGGCCAAGAGCGGAGGGTCTCGATAGTGTACAATCGCGATGTCTGCCCTCTAGTGTCGTGTTTGGTGTCGTGTCTGATGTCGCGTCTGATGTCGAGTTGTCGCAAGACCTCGAAGCTAACGGAGATACCGGTACGGTAAGGCGCGGGTTACTGCACCCCCATCCCCACCATCATACTCTCACCTGCATCAGTACGTTCGCATTGTCTTAGATAACCATCGACTTCTACTTTATTGTACGGCAATGAAGACTATTTCTTCTATTTAACGACAATATTAAAGACAACTGCATCGTTCTTGGGAGCAGAAGTGAATCTACGTTTCTACACCTAGCTATTACTTACAGGTATACGGCGGTAATGCAGTGTCTGAGTGTTGAGATGTAAGAATCACTGTTGGCACTGACGATGGCTGTGAGTTGGGATGACGGGTAGCGACGTAAGAGGATGTGCGGAGAGCGCAGCCCAAGGTTGCGGAGAAACATCAATATGCCCCGTGAGTCTTAACGTTAATGTTGAACACGATCGTACGTCCTCATCTAGGATGATATAGAATTTCGCTGTACTTCAATACTCTTTGTACCCCACGGTTCCCCACTATGCTCAACCGTCACCTTCTAGTCTACATTGTCCTCCACCATTCTATCGCACTGAATCGCAATTCACCCCAAAACACAGTGAGTCAGACTGGTTTCGTAGTGACAGCAAAATGCATGCAGATATCTACCTCTGCTCATAAGCCTCTGCCTGCAGAGCAGAATGTTAGTGAAGTATTAAATGTACTAGTCTTGCTGTCGGATCATGAGTATCAGTAGGTACGTCGGCTGCCCAACACTGCCCAACGAGCCGACGCGATCCTACTTCGGCTCTACTTGTCTCAGATTATGTATACCTCCATAGCACCCTTACGTAGCAATCAGAACAAAGTCAACCATTATCGAACAGAATGCATTCATAGTTATCGTTATTTCCTTTCACTAGTGAGCCTTCCAACACTTGCATAATATCTAGTATGCTAAGACTTAGAAAGAAGAAGTTTAGAAGTAGCACTAAAAGTAAGATTGTTAAGACGGGCTAGAGATATAGAGTAGGCACTTAGGTAGCCTTGTGTGAGCATGGTCCCGTGCTAATACTCCAAGCTCAATAAGACCTAAAGATGTAGTACCTACTGAACGAACGCTAAAGGGATTAAGCACCGCAACCTAGGCGCTACTAGGACTTCAGACTTGTGTTGGAATAGCCAAGGAACTAATAGTCGCCGCTGATTCCCGAAAATACTAGTACGTGAGATAATATCAATGCAATCAATGAGCATGCATGAAAAGCCCGAACCAAATTCCAAAGAAGACCCAATCAAAAAATTCCATCCCGACTCGAAGTGCTGAGCGCACACAGTGTCTGATTAAGGGAGTAGTCGTGCGCTTCGCACCTGAACCCCTTCGTTGCTGCTCTAGAATAGTTAGCCAAGCCAAAAGCTGAAGAAGGGAAAGAGTCCATAGAAGGGACAGTTACTTGCCATCATTGTCCATAGTAGCTTCCCGCACACCCTAGGTCTTCAACCCCGCTCTTAGATTCTGAACGTGCTACGAATCCGAGCTTCGAAACGTTCTCGTCGGAACTCATTGAACGCCTGTTCTGTTATGATGTCCCAGTTTTGTCGTCTGGCGTGGAGTCTGAACTCCACACGGTCTTTCATCAGGTGGTAGATGTCTTCTTCTGTCGAGGCGTAGCGTTGAGAATCCGCGGCATCTGTCCGGTCTTCAAAGACAACATTTATTTGGTTACCAGTCTGAAGTGGCGTCGTGGTGAAGCTTAAACTGAAGTTCAGATTGACTACGCTCGACGCTCCAAGTCTTGGGAAGATCGGCTGGGAGCCTAGGGCTGTAGGCTCATGAGCTTGGTTTTCGTCCTGAAAGCCCCTTTGCTGATGACGTTCACGTTGTGAAAGACCAAGACCTATAGGTTGGTATAGCTGTGGCAGTTGTGGTGGAGCCATGCTCGCTCTCTTTTGTTCGACCTGCTGTTGGTGATTTCTGAGTCCAGGGAAGTTAACTGCATCCTCTGGAATTTCGAGAGGGACATCTGCGTTGCCGGTTTGGTCCTCTCTATCCCATTACAGAGTTAGTACTTCCGACCTAGAGACAAACTGTCCAATCAAACTTACCATGCCAGCATCGGGAGAGCCCAGAACCTCGTGATCTTCGTTATCGTTGTCGCCTATAACACTGTCGACTTCGGCGTTGTCACACTGCACAGATGCAGGCGGAGCGTTGTTGTTTGGTTGGTTGTCCCTTTGTCTTCTCTGGTGTTGAGGAGCGTAGAATTTGGTGTAGTTTATTCTCTGTCCTTCTCGTGGCTGTTTGGTTGATCGTGGGTGGTATTCGCGGCCGTACTCTTTGAGGAAGGATGCGGCGGTACCTTCACGATGGGTCCTCGACGTCTTCTTGGAAGTCTTTCCTGTGATGCATCGAGCCATGGTAGATTAGACGTAGATGTATGCTTGTGACGCTTTGTGTTTAGTTGTTCTTGTCTGACCTGAGGAATAGTGTGGTGTACGAATGATGGAGCAGCACCACCAAGCGAAGCCTTATATGCTTCACCCTCTCTGCCACCCCTCCCGACAAGTTTCCACGTGCAGCATCAAAATGGCGCGTCCCTCACCGCATTTCCTCTTTGAAGCGTCATTTCTCTCTTAATCCTTGTATGTCTCTCTCACCTAGAAGGGCAGCAGGTGGCGGTGTAGAGGCTACAGAGAAAGCATTCTGCACAGTGACAAGGCAGCTATAACAGGCAGCTAGGTCAGAGCGGTGGACAGTGGCGGGGAGGTGTGCGTGTGGAGTTGGATGTTGAGGTGAATTGGACTTGAGCGGGGAAGAACGCGTCTGCACGTCTGCACGTTCAAACGTCTGAGGGAACATGGGGATTTGCTCGCTGCAACATCGTGTGCAATGGCGCAGGACACAATTAATGGGAATGACGTACTGTAGATAGACTCTGCTGGTGCACGTCTGCGTGTTGTTCGATGCGCGCAGAGATGAGAACTCGTGGTGACTTGTGACCTGCTCGCACCTTCCACCCACACATCGAACGTGCGGGGAAGGACACATGCATCTGCCCATACCTTCCACCCACACATCGAACGTACGGGGAAAAATACATGCACCAAAGTACCTCTCGCCTTGGGCCCTTCGCAATACCAAAAGATGACGCATTCCGCTCCGCCCACAGCACATAAGCTACAATCCTACACTGCACGATCAATAGAATAAACATGTTGTATCAATCTTCGTCGTCTTACAGCCTCCAATCACAAACTATTCATACAAAATCAATCAAACAAAAGCGCTGAACATTCTCCCTATCCTACAGTGCTCGAGCTCTAACCCAACACTACACAACTAACACAACAAACTACAGATGTATCTTCCTTAGCCTACAACACCCGCGCTGTAACCTCGCATAAAATAACTGCTTTAATAAAGACTGTAAAAATATCTTTCTAACTCTATAGCACTTGCTATAGTTAGAATGTTGGAAGAAGACGAACAGATGTACTAACCTTAGCTGATTCTATATGCGCTGGAAATATATGAGCTGCTACGCACGCGCTGTATACAGGAGGGGGAAATACATGTGTAGAGCTAGAGTAGACAATCTAGAAGACCATGTAAGATGAAGTATAACAGATACGCAAGAAAAGCTAAGGACTTACACGAATTTAACTCCAAAAAGACATCTTTCTTACCTAAACAATACAAAGTTAATATCTGTAGGTGTATACAGACACAGAAGAAAAACACATAGAAATATAGTATAACAACAATATTATATGCAGGCAAAGATACACATTCACATAGAGTAAAGAAAAGAATTAACAATAGTAAATACTAACAAGGAAGCCATCAACTACATACCTCAAACTAACCCGCTATAAACACCCAAAGCCGCTCTACAAACCAGCAGAAACGCATGTATAGAAGCACCACCGCTCTATATCTCAAATACACTAACCCTAACAAACTCGCTACAACGCACCCAGAAAAAAAGGTCCACTATGCACACCTACTGCTTAGCCTCAAAGATCCTCTCCCAACCTCGGCACACCACCCTTCCAATCATCCCGCTCATAATACCTAAACACAAGATCATACCCATCCAAATCATGCACAATGCGGTCAACGCGCCTATAGCCCTTGAAGCCCTCCATGCGCTTAACCCCTTCGACAGCCTTGCTCCTCTCATGCTCCGATGGCTTCGCTTCAAACAAGGTGACGCTGAAGCGACCAGGTTTGAAGATACCCACAACGTGTTCGACGATGTCGGCGGTTTCGCGGCCCGTCTGGCGCGCGGGGACATTGGTTTCGAAGGAGGCGTAGGAGCACTGGGGTTCGGGCGTGACGTGCACGGTGAAGTAGTGCGTGGCGTCGGAGCCCTTCTTGGAGCCTGCGGATGCGCCGCCGGGAGCAGGGATGACGCCGTTGGCGGAGAAGCCACATGGGGTGAAGAGGTAGGCGTCGATGCGGGCGTCGGGGTACTTGGCTGTGGGATAGACGTCGGCTAGACCGCAGGCCTCCGAGACCACCGTACCAAGGGTGTGGCCCTCGGTAGTAAGCTCCTCGGGGAAGGTCAGCTCTTCGTCAGAGGCGAAGCCAGAGTGGTCGGAGGACGTCTGCTCAAAGACATCAAAGCTGTCGTCCGAGGTGTGCGTGTTGGCAGTGGAGGTGTTGAGCATGGTAGAGCCACCGAGGCTCTCGCAACCCTCCTCGGGAATGGATCCAAGAGACTGGATGGCGTTCTTGCGGGCCTCACGGGCCTTCTGGAGGTAGCGACCTTCCGCAACCGCACTTGCGTCCTCGAGGTAAAACTGACGGGCATTCTGCTCATCGAGGTCGGTCATCAAAACCTCCAGCGTCTCATCCTCCTCCTCGTCCATGGCCTGCTCAGGCAACATGCGCTGAGGGTGGCTCACGTACTTGGTCTCCGTCTCGGGAATGTCCACAATCTCACGGTCTGGGGTAGGAGGCGGCGTCAAACGGGTGTCGGGACCAGTAATGTAGAGGTACCAATGCTCGCCGTTCATTTTGCCAATCATATAGGCACTGCCGCCCTGGAAGCGCTGATCGAGGTAGCGGACTTCATCACGCCAGCTGCGGTGGGGTCCGCGCTGCTGGTCGGGGTTGAGGAAGTTCTTCCTGCTGTAGAAGACGCGGTATGGGGCAGTGGCAGCCGCGACACCGGAGCCGGCCTGGGGTGTCTCGAAAGGGAAGCCGGCGTCTACCGCAGCAATCTCAAGGAGGCGAGTGAGGCCCCAAAGCAGGGTGGTGGTGCCGCACGTCTTGAGGACGACCTTGTGGGGGAAGACGAACATGCTCGACTCGGAAAGAAGATAGGCGTCGACATGCTCGGACTCGATGACGGAGAGGACCTTGCAGTTGACCAGATCGAGCATCTCCTTCCAGGTATCGGCGGAGACCTTCTTGAGCCCGAGCGGGCCGGCCTGGCCCGGCAGGTCCGTGGCAGATGCACTAAACCATACTTCAAGGAGCTTCTCGGGACCTGTCCTCTGTTAGTCCACCACGCAGGATGTGAGGGTGTGGAGATGCTCACCCTCAAAAGAGTTGGACGAGTCGAGGTCGATGGTGGCCTCCTTGTTGATTGTCAGATGGGGCGTTCCGATATGCGACGAGGGCGACGCAGTGTAGTGCTTGGGGATTTCAGTAGCGACCATCTCTTGGCTGTGTGGGCGTGGGACGCGCTGCTAGCTGTATGGGCTCGGTTTGCTGGGGCTTGTGCACGCGGTCGGGTGGTGTGCTGGTCAGGCGGGGCGCAATCTGCTGCCCAGACAAGCAATGCGGTGCTCGGCTGAGGAGAGAAGGCCCACGGATCGCACGCGTGAAGAGGCTGGCGTTTGCCAGCAGCAGTGTGTGATGGGTGTGAGGTGTCGACCGTGGCCGATGTTAAGGAGGGCGGGCGGAGAGGGGGATGAACGAGGCTTTACGCCGGGTAATGGTGCCAGTCGAGGATCCTCGCACGACCAGAGTCCGATACCTGGAGAAGTATCGGGTCCAGCAGACGAGGAGATCTGCCTAGGTGGGTGGAATGGGTGGTGGATATGTGGGAGTAGGGGGTGTTATCGGGGCCTGTCGCGGTCAGCACCATTGTCGTGGTAGACGCTGCTCCACACGTGTGCCGTGAAGCACGCGTGCGGACTCGGGGACTCACTTTGCGGGCTTGGACAGAAAGCGTGCCAGGTCCTCGCGGCGCATGGAAGGTTGGAGTCGGGCGGCGATCAACGGGTCTGCGGGCTATTACAGCCTGTGCAGTTTAGGAGGGCGTGCAGAGTAGGCCTGCCAGCTTGACGATGTCGGTGCGGTCAGGGGCGTAGAGCAACGGGTGTAGGGCAATGGCTGTTGGGCGCCGATGAAGGTGTCTGCGGCGAGTCGGTGTGTGCGCTTTCACTTAGTGGGCCACTGATCCAACGCAGGCAAGCGACGTTTGTAGGGGAGGCAAGGCTCGAGTGACAGAAGACGTAGGTTCCGACTTCGCAGGCGCTGTGAGGGCTGTTTGCTGGCGGTGTCGAAGCAGAGAGGCGGTCGCGTGGGCCAGAATTTTCGTTTGGGTGCGCTATTTCTTCACATGGCCGGAGCGACGTCACGGCCAAAACAGTCCCGCCCCGCCATCGCCCAACACCACGGGCCTCATGCACTGCACGCCGCTCCATTGCACAAGTATCTACACACCGGAGGAAAAGGCGTGCTATTGTATTACTACGGCCCAGCCTGAGGCACGCGCATCGCCCCCGAACCACCGCCCACAGAACATTCCCGCCCTCCACGCCCGACCCCATATGTACGTCTAATATTGCACCTCATCAGAGCGCCTCCAAAGATAGCACCTCCAACCGCCAGAACGCCGTTTCCATTACCGAGCCCCTCCACACACCCCTACAATAGCGCCCAACCTTATATTACCTCGCGCAGCCAGGATGCGCATCGCCCACTTATCAGCCGCACTGCACCTAACCAGCAACCATCGTCTTGCATACACAGTACCGCTTTTGCGACTTCCGTCCCTCCGTCCGTCTTATTGACGGCGAGCCATGTAAGTGTTGGACCTGGGCTATAGTGCGTATAACAACATGCTTGTATATGTATAGCAGTCATCCACACTTTATAATCGCCCGCTGCGGTGCCGTGGCCTAACTTGCTACATGGGGAAGGTTGGCCAGTTTGCCGTGGGACAGAAATGTGCCGAAGCATTCGCGCAGGTCGAGCACGAGTAGATCCGGGGCTTCCCATGCGGGGAGCGTGGCGGGCCGCTGGTGGCGCTTAACCTGGGGAGTGTCAGTGGTGCATCTGGTGGGAACTGTGCTGCGAGGTACGTACCCATCCGATTTGCCATGACGTTGAGCCCCACATTAGCGGTGTTGTCTTGGTGCTGTTGCGGGCGCGGAAGGAACTGATGCCCAGTGGTACCGCGCAGTAGTCATTCCAGTCAGAGGCTGTGGTGTCGAGATGGGCTTGACGTAGCCATCTGAGTGACGACTCGGGACCTGATAGACGGTCAGTATTGAGGATATTTAAAGTAACAGAGGTAGTGGTAGAAAGTCTGTTGGAAATTCCTGCCAAACCTCAAACACGATGTGCGACTAAGGCATCCAATAACCTTGGCCAATCCCACAATCGCAGCAACCAAAAGAACCACTACCTACTCCACAAAGAAAAAGCAAACTCACCAGGCAACCACTGCATCATCGTCCAATTCAATATCTCCGTTGGCGTCCACGTATAGTTCCGTGCATCCACCTCACTCTGCCGCGGACTCAACGGATGCGCCCGCTCAGTCGATCCCGAACGGACCCTCTCATTCGTAAGCCCAAATCTCGCGTCCTGCATCTCAAGCTCAACGGGCGAGAGGAACGGAGAGCGGGACCGAGACGTCAACGGTGAGCCAGATGGTACGCGCGTGTGTATCACGTCCAGCAATGCGGCGAGCAGACCGACTGGCGAGTCGCATAGTGAGAAAGAGAGCGTCTGCGGCCGGAGCGAGTAGAGACGGTGGAGCGTGAGATCGTGTGGTCGGTCCGAGTAGAGTGAACCCTGGGTGTCGGGCGCGTGTTCGTTCTTCCGTTGTGACTGGAGTTCGGTGGGCACGTAGCCAAAGCTCAACAGCGGAAGCTTGCCCTTTGTGAGTTTTGCAATGCGGTACTTGAGGTAAGCCATTGTGCCTTCCTTACGCGAAGGTTCAGTGAACGACGGGTTCGCAGTATGTACGGCCAGGCAATTTTTAGAATGTCGGAGCGCGAGTGCGCGGCAGATACTGAAGCCCCTGCAACCGTCAGTGAATGTTCGACACCTCTTGGAGCGACTTACCATCCTGCACCGTGCGCCACGTACTGGGAATATCCGAGCCGCTTCATCAAGCCATCAAACATCCCTGCTGTCTCTCGCAGCCCGAAATCGAGTGCTGAGCTGGCGTCGCTGAACCCAAATCCTGGTATACTCGGCGCAATGACGTGGAAGGCCTGCTGTGCGCCCTCGCCAAACCCCGGCAGAGATTGAGGGTTCGTGAGAGCATCGATGATGCGCTGCACTTCGATGAATGAGGAGGGCCACGAGTGGCATATGAGCAATGGAATAGCATTTGAGTGTTTCGATTGCTTGTGGACAAAATGGATGCGCAGGGAGTGTGTTGCTGAGTCGTCGGTTGCAGATGGTATGGTGATGGTCGTGCGGAACTGAGGAAGTGAAGAGTTGAATTGTGCTTCGGCCGCGCGCCAGTCGTAGCCTTCGAGCCTGTAGTATGGTCAGTACACTCCGCTGGCGCATGATGAGCACATTCGATCCACGATGTTCTAAAGATCCGTCGCTTTTTCGATACACCATCCTCAGATATGCTGAACATATAGATCGTGTAAAGATGCGTACCAAAAGTCCAGCAGCGGCTCTAGAACAGCCTTCGGAGTGCCGTGCTCCCAGCGCCTGACATCAGGCAATTCGAGTTCTCGTGGTAGCCGCGTCAACTCGAGCTTCTTCTTCGTCAGTTCGAGATATCTTGATGAAACCTGTGAAGCATTAGCAGGATGCAATCAGCATGGTGGTCAAAAAATGTACATACATGCATGCTATAAGGCGTGATCGCCTCTGCCTCGTTCCTCTCATATTGTGTTGGTTCAGTCATGGCGATGCGTTCTACAAAGACTCATATCTTTCAGACTAGAGGACTAGGGAATAGTTCTGTGTAACAGGTACCTCTGAGGCATCAATTGTGTATTGTGTAGGCTGTAAGGAGCGGCAAGGTCGCGGGTACCTCTACGAATATCATTTCTAATGCACCCAATAAAGTGACGAGATAAGCAGATGCGTGGGTACGTCAGGTCTGGCACAAGGGTTACGCGTTACATGACGGCGGTGCCATGGTCTAGAATCTGCTTGCAATGTTTGATGCGCTGCTGTTGGCTGTATTTTCATGTGCCTCGAGATTTGCGTTGCCACAACGCCACACCTGTGGCAGTGCAATAAGGGTCCAGTCCCATTGCCGAGATGATCGGCAAACACCAGGTTCTAAACGAGGCAAAAGGCTTAACGTGCAGGCCAGGAACACCAATGAGCACGCTGTATCCCATTTGACTCTAGAATAAATAGTAGCGTGGTCATTTTCGCCTTCCGGCTCTGGAAGCGATGACTAGACGTCTCGAACTGTACCGCCCGTAGTCGTGTGCCCGGGCATACCGCCGCTCGCTAGAGAACGCTGAGCGGTCTGATTAGCCGCTCCGCGCAGATTGAGGCTGCCAATCCGCTGCACGAGGTTACTCCCTACTGCGTCTACAGCTCCTCGAGGCTGCATAAGTGAAGGTGTCTGCGCTGCACCCTCTTGTACCTTGAAAAGCCTTATGCTGGTGTTATTCCACACTCCGGCTGTGCCCTTGGCTACAAGCATTTCTTGCGCAAAGACAAAGCCCCAGAGAAGTGATTCGTACCAGCCAAGAGACATGGGTGACCATTCGAAGAGGTGCACCCTGATTGGGGATGGTTCGATGCCACGTACTTCTGTGTCGCGTATTGTTTTCAATGCATCTTCTGTGTCATTGACATTGCCTGAACTAGGCATCTTGGGCCCAAGCTGTGATATTAGCATGAGAGTAGTGTGGAGCGGCAACTCCGACAGCCAACTTTCGAGCTAAGGATGATCAGCGGAGTGCATCAGACAACATGGGCTACTTACCCATGAAACCGATGGTGTGAAGAACTCGTTTGTGGCTAGTGCTGGAGTGGCCATCCCGCTCAGGCTAGTCATGCTATTTTGCCGCGAAAAGGTCGGTTGACCAACAGGCATCTTCCCCCGCGCCTTTTCCGACATGCCTCTCAATTGGAGCGGAACAGACTCATCGATGGATGATGCTATGGACGCGCTCCTGGAAGCTCCTGAACGCGACTGCACGGGTGACAGTGGTGGTTCTACTGCATGTGATTCATCCGCATCCGAATCATCGTCGTCGCCAATCGCGAAAGCACTGTTCTCTTCTGGCACGTTGCCTAGTGTGGGGGTTCGTGATACCGTGGGGCTTCTGAGACTGTCGATCGAGTTTGTTCTCTCGTGGTCATTCGTGCCATCTTTGCGTAGTTGGTTCTGCCGTTCAATCTCTTCCTGCCCACCCTCAAGCGTGAAGTCACGCACGGCCTGGAACTTTCGACGGGAGCGAAGGATCGCATAGATCAAGTTTGGGTTATCTATTGGGCACGTAAGAATAAGAACAATGTTATGAAACCCGTTCTTACCTTGGTATTGATGCTCAACCATAGCATTCAAGACCTCCAACAACGACTGTAAGAGTGTGTGATTATTCTCATTTGCGAGGAGGAAGCTGGGTGAGGACATGGATGCGAAGAGCTGCAGCAGTTTGGAGCTGGTGGCACGACCAAGGTTCCGCACATAAGCAGCAATGTTGTTGAGGATGGCTAGCAGCGCAGGGTAAACAGCATCGAGCCTGCCTTTGCCTGTAGTAAGGAGTGTATACACGGACTAGACGTGTGAGCAAGGATAAATAAGAGGATATTGCACGTACAGTGACAACGTAGTCGGCATATGTGCCGTGGAAGTTTGGTATCCGTATACTCAGTGGAAGCGACTCTTGCCCTTCAAATACCTTGTTGAGGCTTTTTCCAAAGTTCGGCTCAACACTGAGTGTCTGCAAGACGAACACGCACATGCGTACGAGACCCTGTTTCGTCGGGTCGTTGCGCTGATCGATGGCATAGTACAACACCAGGACGACAAAGTCGTGGGCTCTGTCGGTATCGATGATGAAGGATCGGAAGCGCTTGTTACATTGCAGAGCTTCCCAGAAGAGCATGATCATTTCGGGAGCCCACGTGAGCGACTTTTGGCTGCCGGGTAGGTACGAGGTGTTTGCTTGCAGCTGGTCCACGTAAGCGCGAGTAGAATACTTGGGGTGCTATACACACAGGCTGGTTGAGGATGCGCGTCATGCCATCCACCAGGAACTGAAAGTCTTGCGGCCTGTGCAGCCGGCCAAGGAAATGGCGGAAGAAGTTCTTTGGCGCAGGTCCGTTGCCAGGCTCCGGTATGGGATATAGGACGAGGACGAGAAGCAGTTGGAGGCAGTACGTCACTAGTATCTGCCTCTGGTCTCTGAAGACAACGTGGTCATACGGTACACGCCATGTCGCGGGGTTGTACTTGAGCGTCTGCCGGAATTAGCATGCGCAGAGGTGGGTGATGGTGGTACCAACGGTGTTGAGCAACGAGCACAAGACGGACAGTACGACCTGCTTGTCAGGACATGTTGCGATGTATGTGACAGCCTTGACGCCCTTCACAGGCAAGATTCCGGCTGACATATACATGGACTTGCTCGCAAAGGTAAGTAGAAGGCGCAGAATCTCGGTCCGGTTGCTTTCGAACTCTTTGGTCGAGGCTACGGGAGTATTACAGCCGACGCCGCTCTGCCATATCGCATATGTGACCTTGTTCTTGCCAGCCGAGACCTTTGGCAGCGTGAAGTCGGAGAAGAAGAGGAGGTCGATCAGGGTGTCGATGACCTCCTCGGCCAGCGGCTTGGCCGTCTCAAACTCGGGCTCTGGCGCGGTGGGCGTGTGCTCGGGGTCGGCCTCGTCGAAGATGACCTCGCTCCGCAGCTGGCCCCGCCTACTGCGCTTCCGCCGGGCCGCCCAGAAGAACTGGTCCTCCCATTGCTCGAGGTGATCGGCCTCGTACAGAAAGGGGAGCAGTCGCGTGAGCACCCGGATGCAGTTGAGGGCATCGCGCTCGGACGCAAGATCCGGGTCGGGGAAGGAGGGGTGGTTGCGGAGGACGATGAGGCGCGAGGCGACGGCGAGCACGAGCGTCTCGAGGTTGGCTAGGTTGTTGTCGCGGGTGCGGCGGATGTCCGCGGGCGAGAAGAGGGAGAAGACATCCTCTGTCGACTCCGGCAGCTCCCAGAACTGGCAGGCAATCAGCACGGCTACGAGTTCAAGTGCGAGGCAGCGCATACGCCCGTCCAGTAGGCATCATCGGCAGGGATCTCTTGGGGCTCTGACAGGCGAAAGATGCCCTGCTTGAAGGTGAGTTTGGAGTCGGACGCGCCCATTGGAATGCATGTCAAAATATCATGTGTGCATCGTGGTGTTGTGTCTGGTACACAGTGCGAGCTTGGCCGTGGTTACGTCGGCAAAGCAAACGCCGCGGGCGACTCACATGCTTTCGCGAGCAGTTGGCGTCGCGCCCTCACACGTCAACTATTGCATTTACAAGACACCGACGTATGCCTGCGGAGTGCATATTGAAACTTCTGACATGAACTACATGAAGGGAATAGTCCAAAGCACGTGACAACCATGCATGATTTGTCTTTAGGCACCTTGGGTAGCGCTTACATAATCGGGAGCGGATGATTGTCGGCCCAGATGCACCCGACATAGCACCCAGGCATCTTCGATTGTTCAGCACCTCTTCACACCACGCCACCGCTGCATTCATATCGTCCACCATCGCTCGTACACTCCCGACCACTCTGAACTCGAAGCTCGTACGCTCTAAACTATACCACACCTGAAGCGTCGCTTAGACTAGCTGTTGTCAGCGTCGCGCACCTGTATTGAGCCGGCCTTCGTAAAGCATCGCCACGCAGCACCATGCCTCCCAAGCGGAAAGCGCAGACGGCGGCCGATGCCGAGGCAGCTGAGGGCTGGGAGGAGCAGGATGAAGGCCCTATGAGCGACCAGGAGACTTTTGACAAGCTCAAGGACGAGTTCGACGTCAAGGCCATGACAAAGCGTGCGCGGATGGGCCGAGTCAAGGACGCGGCGACAGACCTCTTCAAGAAGTCTGATCAGTGGAATGCTCCGCTGAAGCCCGACCACCACAACCGCCCGCTCTGGGTTCACGACGCCGGTGGCATCATCCTCGAGTCGTTTCACCCGCTCTTCGACGAGGCGCAGGACTTTTTGATCAACATCGCCGAGCCGCAGTCGCGAGTCTCGAGGATGCACGAGTACCAACTGACTACGCACAGTCTCTTCGCAGCCGTCAGTGTCGGCCACTCTAGCCAAGAGATTATCGAGAAGCTCGACAAGTACTCCAAGACCGCCCTGTCGAATACTATCGTGAAGTTTGTAGAAAAGTCCACGTCTGCCTTTGGCAAAGCCAAAATTGTTTTAAAGAACACCCTTTCATACATCGAGAGTGAAGAGCCTGCTATCTTACAGAGACTGCTCCAAGATCCAATTGTCGCTTCATGCCGCGCGGACGCCACAGACGGTCTGATCAAGCAAGCTGCGCCCAAAATTGGCCAAATGGCGATCCCGGGTACAAAGCTAGCCGCTGGCGCAAATCAGATGGCACAGCAGCCACAGGCAGCTCCAAAGGAACCAGCGCCAAGTGAGATGATTGCTTCACTGAGAGAAGATGATGACGACGACGAAGTCGCCCAAGTTCACTCGTTCCAGATTCGGAGCGAGGAGCGAGAGAGGGTTGTCAAGCAATGTCGAGAGATTGGCCTTCCTCTGACCGAAGAGTACGATTTCAATAATGACACTGCAAACGCAAACCTAGAAATCGACTTGAAGCCTCATGCCCAGATCCGATATTACCAAGAGAAGGCCCTCAGTAAGATGTTTTCGAATTCCCGCGCACGGTCAGGCATTATCGTGCTTCCGTGCGGTGCAGGTAAGACTCTGGTCGGTATCACAGCTGCTTGCGGAGTCAAAAAGTCCGTCATGGTTCTCTGCACAAGCGCCATGTCTGTAGTCCAATGGCGAGCAGAGTTCATCAAGTGGTCCAATATCAACCCAGAGGATATCGCCGTCTTTACCGCAGACAACAAGAACAGCTTCCCTCGCAATGCGGGTATCATCATCAGCACCTATTCCATGATTAGTAACGCGAGAAAACGCTCACACGATGCCGAGAAGGTTATGAACTTCATCCGTAGTCGCGAGTGGGGACTGTTGATTGCCGACGAGGTGCACGTCGTTCCTGCCAACATCTTCAAGAAGGTTACCTACGAGATCGCGTCGCACGCCAAGCTCGGTCTGACTGCCACCCTTCTCCGGGAAGATGACAAGATTGACGACCTCAATTTCTTGATTGGCCCGAAGCTTTATGAAGCCAACTGGCAGGAGCTTTCAGAGCAAGGACACATTGCCCGCGTGCAATGTGCAGAGGTGTGGTGCCAGATGACGCCGGAATTCTATACTGAGTGGCTGAAGCCGTCATCGACGCAAAAGCGAGCCCTGTTGTCAATCATGAACCCCCGCAAGTTCCAAGCATGCCAGTTTCTGATCAACTACCACGAGTCACGAGGAGACAAGATCATCGTCTTCTCTGACAACGTATACGCACTCGAGAAGTACTCGCGAAAGCTCGGCAAGGCCTACATTTACGGTGCCACTCCACAACAAGAGCGTCTTCGCATTCTCGAAAATTTCCAGCACAACGACCAGGTCAACACCATTTTTCTGTCCAAGATTGGTGACACGAGCTTGGATTTGCCCGAAGCAACGTGCTTGATACAGATCTCATCGCATTATGGTTCACGTCGTCAAGAAGCGCAACGACTCGGTCGTATTCTTCGAGCCAAGAGGAGGAACGATGAGGGCTTCAACGCCTTCTTCTACTCTTTGGTCTCGAAGGATACCGACGAGATGTATTACTCTTCAAAGCGCCAGGCCTTCCTTGTCGATCAGGGTTATGCGTTTAAAGTGATCACTCGCCTGGAGGGTATGGAGAATTCAGAGAACTTGGCTTTTGCAACCCCGTCCGAGCGTCGCGAACTACTCATGGATGTATTACTAGCCAGGGACGAAGACGCAAAGCAGGAGCGCATCGAAGGGGATGCATTCGGAAGCAACTATGCTTCCAACAAAACAAAGAAGAAAGGCGGTGTGCGGAGAGCAGCCGGCACCCTCTCCGACCTGTCTGGCGGGCAGACAATGGCATACATGGAGTTCAACAAGGACCGAAATAAGCAGCTCAAGGGGACCAAGGGCGTCCACAATGCATTCATGCGGAAGCTTGCGAACTCTTCTAAAAAGAAGCCCTCGTAAACTTGTGTCCTGTATATGGTGGGTGTTATTCCGGGTTAATTTTTCCATGGTGTAAATTCAAGTAGCCTTTTCAAGGCTGTATGAAGCTTTGCGTAATTGAATGGAAAGTATCAGCCATTGCGAGCTTTGTATAATAACTAGAATGTTGTGATGCTCTCGCATTCAACCGCTTCTGTGGAGTAGGTAAGCTAGTCTATGCTTACATGTGACGGAAAGGCTGTAGGCGCGGAGCGTAATCCCCGCCTTTCAAAACTCAACCCCCCACTTCATCCGCAACTGGATCTGGAATCATTTAAGCACTAAAAGAACCAGCATGAACGGCTTGTCCCTTGACCTAGGCCTCGCAGGAAGATCAGTAGTTATTACCGGTGGCGCTGGCCTAATCGGCCGCATCGTGGTTGACCACTTCCTTGCCGCAGGCTCTAATGTGTCGTCACTCGATATCACGTACCCAAAATCCGAACCGACGCATGCACGCCCGGCCTTCAAAGCTATCCACTGCGACGTGTCGAGCGAGGAGTCTGTACAGCAGGCTTTCAGACAAGCCTCCACAGCCCATGGCCCAGTCGAGATCTGCATCGCGCTGGCGTCATTTGATCTGTCGGTCCTAAAGCCATCATCGTTTGCGGAGGCATCATTGAGCCAGCTGAAACGCGTGCTTGACGTGAACATCACAGGCACATGGCTCACGGCGCGTGCGTGGTTCCAAGGGCTGCAGCAGGCCAAGCAAGACGGCACGGCATTACAGCATCCAAACCTCATCATGATTGGATCTGAGAGTGGCCATTTTGGTGAACGGCAAAACGCAGAATATTCGCTCGCGAAGAGCGCCGTACAGGGCGGATTGCTCATGTCCCTGCGCGCTGAAGCACCGCGGGTGTGGCAAGGTGCGCGTGTGAACGTCGTTGCCCCAGGGCCAGTCGAAACCGATCGCTGGCACGAGGAGTGCAAGCAGAATACCGAGCAGCTGTATCTTGAGGCTCAGGCGACGGTAATGCATCCCTCTTCCGTTATAACACATGGCACATGCAGATCATTTACTGACGATCTTGCTTAGACTGCGCTGTGTGAACCGGTTCCTGTCAAAGCTGTCGCAATGGCTATCTTGTCTCTTGCGAGTCATAACTTTAGCAGTCACGTACATGGCCAAGTTATAAACGTGGACGGCGGAAAGCAGGGAAAGATTATGTGGACCAAAGAAGAGGTAGCCGAACATCGTGGATAGTACGAGACTAGCTTCGGTCTGATTATACTATAACAACACCGATATCAACCCCTTGATGAATCATGCACATCATGAGATGTGTTTTGCCACTCGACAGTGTGGTAAAAGATTGTGCAAATTGAGCATTTTCACCAGGTACCCGACGAATCGGTTGCCGTTGTTCAACTCACGACCCAGCACTATGGACCCCTGTGTCAAAAACACCTTGACGTGACACCCACATGGAAAGCCTCCAATTTATCGGTGAATGGTGCAGCGAATGCCCGTGCAGCGGAGGACGAGCAGCGAGCTCTTATTCCTGCGGATGCAATGTCCGGTACGGGTCCTGGGTAGTGCGTCTAGCATGCGGGTTGGGTCCTAGGTGTAACTGCATGCAGAATGCCATCAGGACTACAATGTCACCAATATGCCAAAGTGATGCACACCTGCAAGCTCTAGATGCAGGTGCGTATCTCGGCGTCAGGCCTCGACCGAAACATTCCGCGTGTTATCATATGCTTCCGATACCTTGGCATCGCCACCGTGGCTACGACAGGCTACAGCCATGCCCGAGTACACGACGGCTGCGTGCTTGCGGCCGGTAGTGGTACCCACATCTTGGTGGATCAGCAACGGGCGGCTGTCGACCGACTGGTGTTTGCTCAAGCTGCCCAGTCTACGTCTCCGGAGATGCTTCCGCGGCGAATCAATTGCTGCTGAAGTTTGGCCCTGTGCATCACGCTACAGCTCAGAGTACCCTAGGTAACATGACTCTGGACCCTTTTTTTCCAATTCCGCTCCATCAAGAGAAGGCCATCTCTAGGCCTCTCCTCTCGCTGCATTATTATCGAGCCATGACGATGCAAATCCCGGCGAGATATTCCCGTCGTGGATACAGTCTTCGCCCCAACATCCCTGCCTTGGGGGCCTAAGCTTCAATGTTTTCTTTCCTCCCGCCGGCACGCCTTCCCCACAGAAAATCCTGTCCGCTCGCTTCAGGCTCGCATCGCGATGGGATGTCAGCGATGGTCCTAAACAGAACCATATCAACTCGCCTGACTCGCGTAGCATTTGTGTGCGCGCCAATGTCTGTCTCAACTTCTCCATAGAACACTCACCTCAGTCACCTGCTCACCACGAACCAACCTTAAGCGAGCCTAACCATGGCGAACTTCCGCGCTCTGCAGCCTGCTCGCATGGACGAAGAAGCATCCCCACCACTACCGCAAAGCAGACCATTACTTATACAAAAACCAAAGCGGACAGTGACACTAGGTGCGTGTGTCGCGTGCCGCAAGAGGAAATCTAAGTGTGATGGCAATCGTCCAATTTGCACATGCTGTACCCAAAAGGACACAGGATGCGTGTACGAGCTTGGACCAAATGAGAAGCCGTCGCAGGCGATGAAGAGAAAGAATGAAGAAATGCAGGGCGAGCTCTCGAATCTTCGTCAGCTCT
This sequence comes from Ophiobolus disseminans, assembly GCA_010093685.1. Classification (NCBI taxonomy): domain Eukaryota; kingdom Fungi; phylum Ascomycota; class Dothideomycetes; order Pleosporales; family Phaeosphaeriaceae; genus Ophiobolus; species Ophiobolus disseminans. Next base: position 771,187 of record MU006225.1, read on the forward strand.
ACGACTCTCTCCGCCTCCAGCCAGAGCAGGAAGCAATGGAGATCTTGCGGCGCATTAGAGCAGATCCTCTCGACACTCCTTCATCGCAGCGCATACAAGAGCTGGCGGACTTTGCACGGCATGGCGGCACAATCATGCAACAGCCTTCTCATACACCACCCTCGCCGCAACAAAATTACCTTGGAAATTTAGTCACCCTGCCTTCAATTCGTCTTGCCTTGGAAGCACAATACGACCAAAGTTCAGACATCCTGCCTTTTCCTGGTATCTCGTCGATGGGCTCAGAGGGACCTTCCACTCGTCGTCCGCGGTACGCCACCGATGTCGATGTCTCAGCTCGGTAAGTGAGCTTGAGCATCCCATGCGGCTACTTTTGACCAACCGTAGCTCAGATAGTTTAAGCTCTCGCCCGCGGCCTGCCTCTATTGAAGCTATCCTACACTCTCCATCAAGTAGTCACGCACATTGTATATCGGACACACGGCTGGCATCTGCCACAGATTGGACAGCCGTAACCAGTAATACCGATTTGCTCGTAGCTATCCTGACTTCTTGGACAACGCACGAGTACTCATACTACCACTACCTGGATCGAGAGGCTCTTCTCGACGATATGGCGAGTGGGCGGACAGACTTCTGTTCTGAGCTCTTGCTCAACGCTCTTCTGGCTACCGCTTGCGTAAGTAGCTTTATTATGCTCACCCTGAAGACTCTACCATGATAGAGACTTTTCACTTACATCGTGACAGTCCACCTGCCCGGAGGTCCACGACCGTGGTACGCCCTTCTCGGAATTTTCTATCATGACCGCATTCTTCAAGGAAGCTACTCGTCTCTGGGACCTCGAACCTGACGACAGAAGTCTGACCAGGATTCAGGCCGGAATATGTCTTTGTAAGCTCTATCGTCCTAGCTTCGTTCAGTCCAAGTGCTTAAGAAGATTGGTCAAACCTTGCATGAAAGCACTGATGTAGTAATACCGTCTCAAGCCCAGCACTTTCTTAGCCATCATTACATTATGAGATCAGTCGCTAACACCATCATCGACATAGATTTGTTCCTGGGTAAACATGGTCGAGACAAAGCGGGTCACGTATTTCTTGCAGAAGCATGCCGCATAGGTCAAGACCTAGGGCTATTCGGCTCGGAATCACCGCATGCCACACAAAAGCATTCTTCCATTCCCATGAATAAGTGGAGTCACATGCGAGCTGTCACTGCTTGGACGCTTTTTAACTTTCAACTGTAAGTTGTTACCTTCCCATTTGAGCTCGATGGTTGGCTTACCATTTTAGAAATATGTCATTTACCTACTGCTTCCCAGTGATCCTCAAAACACCACCGCCTGTTGCTATACCATATCAAGACACCCCTGACCTTGAAGGTGAAGCCCTGCTTACTCCTATATGAGGATCCCCGCTCATCTCTACACAGCATTGTTCCGCTCAGAATGTACCAAATATACCATCATCCTCGACTGCGTGAATGCTACTCCGAGTTACACCGAGCATTTTGACCAGGAAAAAAGTCAACCAGATCCAGGAATTGTCGAGATATGTTATCAACGGTTGACGTCTTGGTGGCATTCGCGGCCATCGATCCTCGACCCTGAGCAGGTACCATCACAACAGAATCTACTATGCGCGTACGTCTCCACCCACCAGACAGCTTTGCTCCCACGCTTATCAGAACCAGCATGATGTACCATGTAAACATTGTCAACCTCTTCCAACCATTCCTCGCCCTCAAGATCCCGTGCATAGCCTACTTCGATCGCGTCCGCTCCGTCACATCCACCGCCCTCTTTAACCTACGACGTCTCCTCGCGCTCCAGGAATCACGCAATGGCTGGTCCAACACCATCACACTCATCCTGCATCCTCTCGTCATCGCCAGCTTTGGCAGCCTGGACGAAATCTCACAAGCCCCATCAGACGCGGAAAGCAGCGAGCAGTATCAAGGCTTACTCGTCTGTCTGCGAGCGCTGGCGGCACTGTGTAGTTATAATTATTACGCACAACCGCTGTTTCGTCTACTTACGCAGAAGTGTGTGGCATTAAATCTATCGATACCTGGCGAAGTGCAGGATGCACTCGATTACTACACGAGCGAGGAGTGGACAAAAAGTGCGAAGAGCTTGGTGTCCAGCCAGTACATTGCGGATATGCGCAAAGACGCCGAGAGGAAGAGGATGGATGCTGTTATTGAGGCGTGGGATGGATTGAGTATTAAAAAGGGCACAGGACGTGTCAATGACGAGAAGTTGTGATAATTTATCATCATTTATCCATGACACGAATCTCGCAACCACGATATTTTCTCAGGCTTTACTGCACAACACCACTGCAAATCCTAAATCCCATCACCCATCACAAATCATCACAAATCATCACAAATCACCCGTCATCAGCGCCCACACACACCCTCCACCCGTCTCAATATACTTGGCATCTAATCCACACCAGGCCAGACACGCATGAGATCTTCAGCGCTTCATCTAATCGGACCGATCTAGCTGTGCCGCACGACATCGCACCTTTGTGGCGCCGGAGCGCGTTCCCGACCAACGACATTGCTGCTCGGGTTTCTTTGCCGAGGAATGGGATGGGGTCTGGTGTGTGTGTGCATTAAAGTGGCTGGGCGTAAGCGAATGCGAGAGCGGAACTGGGATGCTTGGATGAGGGCTGCTAGGCTGGATGCAGATTGTTAACTTGATCAAGTATATACCTCGGAATGTATATTGTTGATTACTAAACCGGGTTTTCTTGCATGTTTCACTAATTTGCGAGGGTGGCGTCTATGGTTTGCGTCAGCCCTGGTACCACTGAATTATTCGAGATCTAGAAAATCTCGCGGGAAGGAGTCGGCTCAAGAAAGTACCCCTGAGATCTAGCGATAGTATACTAGCTTACAGGGGACGTACCCAGAGTTTAGGCGCATTACGTATTCTCACGATAGGCGCAGTGATGTCGAGGGTACAACCTTGACTAGATCTCGATCTCGATCTCAAGTTGTCTAGAACGCGAGAAAGATTAGACATGATTGTTACTGTGTTAATTCGGACAGCTGTGGACTTGGAAGAAGAAATACCGGATGCTTCTAGTCAGATTTGTCCCAGTCTACCGTGCCGCCCTATTCTCGTATACATCTGCATACGCAGGTCTAGACTCGGCGCCGCTTCTCATGTTTTCTCTAATACGTATACACCGTGTTGTTTTGGGTGGAGCGAACGGCTCTCGTAGTCATGACCATTATACCCGATCCGATGCTGGTCCTATTCAGCCTCGGACTTTTTGCTCCGCACAATCCTTCTTCCACTCACAACATTTGCCCATCTAACTTGCGTCAGTCGTGTCGTCTTCATGGATACGTCGCCACCCTTCATCTTTTCACACTCGATGACCATTCCCCAACCATCCATTTCATCGATTCGTTCGAATTGCGGCTGTGATTTAAGTATCGTGTTATAAGGCATACCCGTCTGCATGTCCGATGTATCCTCGAACACTATCTTCTGCGTTCGGAGTGGGTCCTGCATTGTTTGTAGGCTGTTCCAGAGTCCCGCTACAAACCGGTAAAACAATAGATTCATGCGACGTCGAGCGCGAGATCCGGGAGCTTCGCGGTGCTTAAGACTGATTGTGATTGTGCCGAGTGGTAGGCTTGCCAGGTGATCGATAATAACGTACTCGGTATCGACAATTGTTTTCCTAAAAGCCCTACGTTCGGCCAACTTGGTAATCTTAATTGTTCGAGTTGTAGAGAATGTCTTTGTAGCCTCGAAATTGAGAGCGCTGCTCCTGTTGGCCCAAGCCTTTGTGATTGAACGTCGAATCTGCTGCGTGCATTCTATGTCCATTTCTCCCTTGGTCTGCTTGCACGAGAGGTACAAGCCTTTGAACGATGACATCGGCGAGTCATTGCTGCCGTTAATGATATGGTAGATTTCGAATCGGATTTCGGCCGGAAGATCGAGGAAGCTCGTAGCCATAACTGACTTGCTTGGTGTGGTTGATGTAGTTGAGGTCTTGACAAGATTAGGAATTTGGGGATATCGAGAAATGGAAATGACTGAAATATTGAGGAGGGAGGTATTGCATTTGTGAGTACAATAAGAAAAATTGTCACTAGGAGTTTTCTGGTTAGGGCACCAAATGAACTTCTCACAGACGTTGCATTGTGCAGATCTTCGCGACACGATGACTTTTTGAAGCCTGTTTCTAAATCAGCTTCGCGATGTCTTTCTCACTTCCTTTCAGATACCGAATTTCCCTCAATTTCGTCCTAATATGAGCATGTTTTGCGGAAGCGTGGGAGACTCTGATAACTGATCTGAACTGCCCAGGCGATGTGCTAGCTCTTAGTAAGTCGCGAAAACTAGAAATAATAATGCACTATTCGATATATCTATAGGGCTATTCAAGAGTTCAGAATACCTCTTATATACATAGATGTAGTCTCCAAGCTTAGCTTTGTTTTTTTCAGTTCACGACTTCTTCGAGAAGCTAGGCCTGCATAAATGATCTGTGCACGATGACGTCTTCATCCAGCTGCACAAGCCTCCTCTAACTCGCCACCTTTTGCATTTCCCTCAACGTTCTGAACATCATCAAAGCAGTCTTCGGGCGCAGCACTTGCATTGCAATGCCGCGCAATCGCGTCAGATTGTGTTCTCATGGCGACAGCATGCTTCAAGAGCTCAAAGTGCGTCGGTCCGTTAACGCGCCGCAGAGCCTCTTCGTGGAGGTCGCGAGCTTGTTTTATCCGCTCACACACAGTATAAACAAGGTCTTCATCGTAACCCTTAGAAGAACGAGCTTCTACAATTGCCTGACGAGCAACCGTGATCGCCTCTTGTGTATATTCGATGGATTGTGGATCTGATGACCGACTGGGGAGCGAGTGCTCCAGGACTTTCAGTTCGTCCTCACTGTCATCAATCAATGCAATACAATCGTTCACAAATTGCTGATAACTGGCATCATCTGAGGAGTCTGTAGGTGCTGAAGTTACATCTTGCTGTTGGGTATTAGCTGGCATAACAGTCGATCAAGGCAGCCTTTTCAAGAAGTGAGCGGTCGATATACTTCCCTTGACGTATTTCCGAACGATTACCTCATCCTTGAACGATACTCTGGGAGTAGTGCTGCAGAATTGGTCCGATATCTCTTCATCTGGAGCAGAAGACACACTGACGCCCTCCGGTCTCAACTGTACGATGATATCGGGCGTCACTTCGGTGTCGTCATCACTACGAAGTTCGATCTTGGATTGCTTCAAAGAAACGTCCGATCCGCCCCTACTATTACAGCAAACTTCTCTATCGGTCTCAGTCTGCGCAGTCGACGTTTTCGTTTGAGTCTTCTTAGGAGTCATCTTCGACTCAGAACCCTCATCAACTTGCGCTGCCTCCTCCTCCTCCGATATTTCCTTCTTCTGTACTGGTTTCTCCTCTTGAGCTTACTCAAGAGTCATATTCCCCTTTTCTGCTGCTTCCGACTTTCTTCTTCTCTGATGCGCTGGTAGCTTTACGGTACTCAGTGGCCTCGATAGCCTTCTCCTTTCAAGCTTCCTCGAGCGTCTTTTGCTACTTAGCTTTCTCGAAGAGGATTTTGTGAGCTATGGGTGAGGTTGGTGGTAAGAGGAAGGAAAATATCTTTGTGATGCAGAAGATATGCGGGGATCTGTCCGGCACAATGCTTCACGATCTTTCAACCATCGAATGTCTCTTCATGCGGCCCATACAAACTGCACCCACAATGTCGATCTACTGGCTCGCTATAGCAATACTGTTGCGCTGAACTAGCAACCAATGACAACGAACAGTGTTGTTCAGGAGATATTGTGCTCCAGTATTTTACTACTTAAGAATTATTCTCAAAGTTTCTCTAATAAAACAATCACTCACAAATTTTCAGTTTGCCATATTCAGGACCAGTCTATTCAAGAACACAGAACCCGGTATATATAACAAAGACTTGAGATCACAACCATGCCCGGATCTACCAACAATGGGACGACGCGTGCTCCGCGAACGGCTATAAATGTTGATGGCGAGCTCAGCAGTCGTGTTCAAGACAATATACCACAGAACAACAATATTACTGCTGCCTATCGTCGCAATGCTTCTATCGGTCGATCTATTGCTGCTAGCAATGACTCGGGGTACACAACTGAAGACTCGGACATTGAACGACACTCGTTTTTTCTTGAGCGACGGAATGCTGTTCCATTGATAGCTCCTTTGCCACGCAGTCCTGCAATCATGCACTTCCCCGCTGCTCTGGAGGAGCAGGCAGTACTAGCATATGAGCAGAACCCGCCGTCTCCGCCACCACCATACACGGCCGAGAGACCATCGGACGGCCCATGCGCACGATGCCTCGAATCAGGCGAGGCATCTACATGTCGACGTGGCTTTTGCCGCATCCTTAGCGATCGAGAGCTCAACGTCTCTCCGTTACAGGATACATGGTTTGATGCGCGATCGTCGCCAGTGTCGCCAGTGTCGCCCATGTCCGAGCCAGCTAGCATGTCTCACCGTGATCCACTTCCATCCTACGTTTCTCGCGTAGCTTTGACAGGTGAGTTCATGGTCCAGGGTGACGATGTCCTTGCGCCAAAAACATAGGCACCATAACTACCGCCGCTAGATTTTGGAGATCATTTGCCCGACTTCGGGACTTACGCCCTCCTCACCTCAGTCGATAATTAGCTCAAGCATACCCCTATAATTGGTCGCTATGACCACTTGCCTCTGGAATACTCAGGCTGAACGTCCCTTAGGCGCACAGGTCTACACTGCTTTAGCTCATCAGTAGTTCGAGACAAAAGAATAATTTACCAATGACTTGTACACGCTCCAAAAATTGTTACATGTGATTTGGTTAAGATTTATGTGCAGTAATTCTTATATACAACAAACAATTCTCCCCCAAGCAGTCCTTTTCACCCAACGTCTTTCCTCACTTGCTTCGATCGACCTAAGCAGAAAAGACAACAGCAGCAGTGACGTTTTGCAGAGGCCAGTTGATGCCCTTATCCGCTGCACCCGAGTTGGCGAGACCAGCGCAGTTGTACAAGCCGACTGGGTTGTTCTGGGTCGCTCGTAGGTACTGGAGATCGATGCATTGTTCTACCACAAGTCAGTCTCCTTGCCCGACATATTTCACCCTTTGAGGGTTAGTTTGTAGAGCACTTACTTGTGCCCGTGGACGCCTCGAGTGCGATCCTGCCGTCAGCCATAGCATTCCACTTTTGCGCGACCTCGGTTGCCGAACACTCCCTCAGATATATGTTTGCCATGTCTTTCCAGCCGCTTTGGGGTCCGGCATCCATGCACAATGTCGTGTCGGCGAGCTGGATTTGGGTCTGGTTCGCTTTAATGTACCATTGCTGCTCTGGCTTGTTGGTAATGGTTTGCCTGTACAACGTTGCGTCAGCAAAGCTTCACAGAGATGTATAGGCTCCTTACACTACAAGAGTGGCACCGGCGGTTCTTGTCTTGGGTACGATAACGAATTTGGTGTCTTGTTTGGAGGTCATGTAAACTTTGCGGTAGCCTTCCGGGACCGCCACTTGCGCGAGCCCCGTTCCGACGAGCGCAAGAGTGGTCAGCGTCGTGAACAGCATCCTGGTTATTCTTGTAGATTCGGACGTATGTTTGATATCGAGGAAAATGATGTATGCTTCCATAACGCAGGAAAGAAGAGGGCTTATAGTCGTGCAGAATCCGGGGTTGGTTCGAAAGCTGCAGGTTAATTAAGCTTTCGTATTCGAGCTTACCTCTGCTTGTTCCATAGAGTGTTACATATTCGAAGTTCGTGGGGCCCATTAGCACGCTTCATTTGCATTGAGGCGTAGCCGGGTTTGTTCGATCACAACCCTTGAATGTCAATCTAGTACTTTAACCGAGCATCTCACGGGTTGTCGGTAGTTGCTCGCAATAACGCGCAACAACGCCCGGGCGATTACCAACAGACATTGGTTGGAATTTTCTGCAAAATTGTGTGAATTCTCCCAAGCCTTTCAATTGACATACTTCGTTGCTCCTATGCCTCGTCTCCCCTCTGGGATCCTTTTCGATGCCTTCTCTTGCCTTCTTCCTTCAATTTTGCATCGTCCTCCCTGTTCAATTCGATTTGAGGCATCAAAAACCAAGCTGCTACGAACGCAAGCGCGTTGAGTATTGCGCTGACGATGAAAATGATTCGGAAGCCTTTTGTGTAGGCTGACGCAAGCTCAACAAGTATTTTGTTGGTTCGCTCGTCGCCGTAGTCATGACGAAAAAGATCCGGTGAGTTGATGAGCAATTGGGTGGCGGCCTTAGAGAGCCCATGTGGCATCAATGATGTGCGAAGAGCATTGTTGATGATCGTGCCAGAAATTGCGAGACCGAGGGTGCCGCCGAGGTTTCGGACGAAGTTGCGAAATGATGTGACGACAGCCATGTGCTTGCGAGAAACGCCAGCTTGTACTGCGATAAGTGATGGCTGAAGTGTGTTGCCGAGTCCAAAGCCAGACAATAAGGCAAATCCGATTTGCTTGCCCAAAGAAGGTCCCTCGAGCGTGGAGAAAAGACCCATGCCCACCGCCCATACGGCCCATCCCAAAAGCAGACACTCTCTATATCTGCCAAAGCGATGAATATAGAGGCCGGAGAGAGTACTGAAGAGAGCTATCTTGGGTTAGCCGGGAAGAAAGGAATGCTCGAGCGGCCTACTTTGTGTCAAGGTGATTGGCAACAAGAGCGAGCCGGCTTTGACTGCCGAATAGCCATACACCAGTTGGTAGAACGAGGGCACAAAATAGATCTGCACAAGGAAACCCCATCCATTGACAAACATAGTCAGCATCGCCCCGTTCACGAGTCGGAAGTTGAAGATTTCCACTATTGTTGGTCAGCTCGGTTCGGAACTAGGAGGGAAATGATGAGCGATTTACTTGGCACGAGCGGAATACGCGTTCCCTTCCATTGCCATAGAACAAAGGACACAGACACAACGATGCCAACGATAAGCGACCCTATGACATGTGAGGAGCCCCAAGAGTGTTCGCCGCCGGCCCATGTGAGTGCCAGAACAAGTAACGCTGACCCCGCAAGCGCTAATGTGGCGCCAAAGAAGTCTATAGCTGCAACTTTTCTTGTACTGTGGTCAGCACAAATGATTCTGGCGGTGTGAGAAAACCTTACTTTCTCCAATCACCCTCCACCTTCCTCAAAGGCATAAAGAAGTACACGCAAGCTGTGGTCAGGCCGCTCAAGAACAGGTTTAGGCGGAATATCCATCTCCTGCCGCAAGGTCAGCATCCTCTCGCAGATCTTGTGACTGGAGCTACAAACCAGGAGTCACTACTCTGCGACGCCAACGCGCCACCAATGACTGGCCCAATACCATGCGCTATGGCAACGACAGACCCCTGGACCAATATGAGTATGCCAGAAATGTTGTCTTGGTAGTGTGCTCACGAGTATGCCCTGGTATTTTCCTCTCTCACGTAAGGGCACTATGTCTAATTCGCCCAAGTCAGTGTCCGTTTTGCATTGACCTCAGTTGGTGTCTTACCGCTGACAATCATCTGAGCCACTGTCATGATGCCACCGCCTCCCACGCCAGTAAAAGCCCGGAAAACGATCAGCTGCAACGAGTTCTGTGCCAACGACGAAGCCAAGGAACCGAAGAAGAAGATGCCGATGCCGATGACGAGGAGTACCTTGCGGGACCACACATCGCTTAGACGGCCATACAACAATTGAAATGACGTTGAAGTCAAGAAATACGCCCCCGCGATCCAAGAACTCTCGGAACTGGCGTTCAAATCTCTGCTGACAATCGTCAGAGCGGCGGCGAGTGTCGTTTGGTCCATAAGAGCCAAGAGATCAACGCTCGCGCAAGCTAAGAATATCTACCCATCTGAGTACCGGAGCCATAAGACGCATGCACGGGCACATACCGTAATAATAACTCTTGTTGGAACATAGTTTGTTTGTTCATTGAACATGGGGGTCGTGGATTCTTCGTCGGAAGATGTGATCTCGATCAATGAGGCTTCCTTGGGCGCTGTGGCTGCAGCATCGACAAGTTTAATTTCGGGCATAATGGGCGTGTGCTGCTAGAGCCGGAATTACCCACAGCAATAGCGGAGGAAGGAAAGATGGTGTGGAATGGACAAATCTTGTAATGAAGTGATCGAGGAGTGGATGACATGAAGTGAAGTAGGAAATTCAAAACTACTCTTCGAAATCCGCTCGAGGTCGCGAGTACTCCGGAAGCTACCAAACGTAGCGGGCGACGGGTCCGCTTTTTTTTAGCGCTGTTTTGTCAATCACATGCGCAAGTCTTTATGCACCCAGTAGTCGTAAATTTCGGACGCTAGAAGGTACCCAGATATTACAATGTGCGCAGAGCACTGCGGTGCGTATGTCCCATGCTGCCAAAGCTTTCGAATGACCCAGTCTTTCCTGATCATGGCAAGTAGCCCGTGTGACATTTTCTATCACGCATTATGTTTTGGTGACATTCGCCAACATGGTTCTCTTATGCAGCTTGTGCAGTTGGTTGCGCAACGTGCTTGCAGATCCGTTCGCATAAGCGAAAAGAGCCAAGAGTGAGCCTGTATCCCCAAGAGGTATTACGAGAGACTGTGTACACAGCATCTGCCGATCTCACATCTAGGTTTGTAGTGATGGCAGCACGTCATCGCGTAACCTTAGAATAGTGACGAATTCTACGGCAAGCCCTTTCAACTGCGAGAATCGATGGGGGCCTGGTAAGTTGCTCAAACTGGAAAGGAAGATCTGGTCGGAGGTGACATTGGCAGGGTAATTGAAGCTTCGTCGGTCCATTTAGAGTGTGAGTTAGTCCCTGGGAAGACGGGGCCCTGATCATGAACCTGGAAGAGCTCGTGCTTGATTAAACCGACTAGACTCAACACGGAAAGGTGCCGTCGGCAAGCCCTCCTATCGATAGACAACAATGTGCTCAATACGCCGCAAACGAAGCCATAAGCTAGTTTTTTTCGACCACAGTGCCGCCCGACAGGATACATGTCGCATGTGTAGGACGTTAGGTAGGACTTGGCAAACGCGGGACGCCCACGAACCGGTTCTGATAGATGGCGATCACTCGCCAAACCTCGCCTTTGCTCCGAAATGCGACTGCCATGAGTACCGCGATAGACGAAGATCCTTGTGGTGTGAAGTAGGCAAACGGTAGACTCAACATTTTACACGCTTCACGTGTTTCTCACCATGTATCTAAGTACCTCGATGTCCCGCGTTTAAAAGCAACCTTATGCCAGTATTTGAACTCGAAGCCTCCAGATCTCTCTTCCAAAGCAACCCGCCTCGAAGATGGCTGCCGTAAACCCTCTCAACGTCTACTCTGGACCAGACGCAATTCAGCGCTATTTCGACCCTGATATCCATCCGCCGCTGCCACTGATCGAGGTGCCACAAGCCCTGAACCCATACTACGGAGATGGAGTGAGAATCTTTGCTAAGATGATGTCGATGCATCCAGCAAACAACGTCAAGATCATGCCAGGTAAGTGTTGCAACTCGAGACTTCAGGGCTGAACAGGAGGCGATATGAGCTGACCAAGAACTCAGCAATGAACATGCTGAGCAAGGGAGTTGAGCTTGGAAAGACAAAGACAGTCGTAGAGTATTCTTCTGGCTCCACAGTGATATCTCTAGCACTGGCTGGTCGCATCTACCACGGCGTACAGAACTGCAAGGCATTCCTGAGCAATAAGACGACGGTCTCGAAGCTCAGGCTTATGCAGTTTTTCGGACTGGACATGTGAGTGCATCCGGCCCACTTTTCACATGTTCATCGCTAACCACATCAGAACGTTGTTCGGGGGTCCTTCACAGCCGGAACCACTCGATGAACGTGGAGGCATACATCGCGCGAGGCTCCTGGCGCAAGAGGACGCTTCGTGCCTGAACGCCAACCAGTACGAAAACGATGGCAACTGGCAGTCGCATGTGAAATGGACCGGACCTCAGATCCACAAACAACTTCCAGGAATCGATATCATCTGCGCCGGCATGGGCACCGCGGGTACCATGACTGGGCTTGGGCAATACTTCAAGCAGGCGAAGCCCTCGGTGAAGCGACTCGGGTATGTTGTTCGTTATTACAGCGACTAATTTCACTAATGCTGTTTACAGAGTTTGTACTGCTGCCGGTGACCGAGTGCCTGGACCGAGGTCTCTCGCGCTCCTCGCTCCCGTTGACTTTTCCTGGAAAGATTCCGTTGATGCCGTGGAGGAGGTCGGTTCAAAGGACGCTTTCGGTCTCTCGTTGCAGCTTTGCCGTGAAGGATTGATTTGCGGCCCCTCATCAGGCTTCAATCTCCAGGGTACGTCCGCATCCGAACCGCTGTATCAGTTCTAACCTTACCAGGCTTGCTGAATTACCTTGGGAAGCAGAAGACCGATGGCACTCTCTCGGAACTCGCCGGCGTGGATGGCCAGGTCAACTGCGTCTTCATCTGTTGTGACCTCCCTTACCAGTACATCGATGAGTACTTCGACAAGGTCGGCAACGATTCCTTCCACCCAATCCAGAACCAGGTAAGTACGGGTCATTCTCTTACCAGAAACGTGCTAACCAGTTCTAGAATCTTGCAACCGTAGATCTGTACCGATATGACGAGGCGTGGGAACTTCAGCCTCTCGAGGCCATCTCCCAATACTCGAGCACCGATCTGAAGACGTCTAGCACCGTTGTGATTGACCTGCGGAAGCCGGATGATTTCATCGCCAACAACATCCCAGGTAGCTACAATCTGCCAATCCAGAGCTTGACGTCTTCTACTTCAAGTCCCTTCTTCGATGCTACCATCCTGGAGGGCCAATGGAAGGAGCTTAATGCCATGCTTTCACACAACACGATCAGTGCGTACGATCTTTCCGGCAAGAACGTTGCTGTCATCTGCTACGATGGAGACACCGCTCGTGTTGCTACGAGCGTGCTTCGGGCCAAGGGTATCACAGCCTGTAGCATCAAGGGGGGGTTCTCAGCCTTGGTGGCACAACTGCCACATCTGCAGATGAAGCGCGCGGTGTCTTTCCAGCAATGGTCGAAAACATCAGAAGTGACTATTCAGGCGATTGAAGCGGAACCAATTCCCCGTGGTGTCCTCGTGGACGCTCCCTGAAACAGTTTGTTGCGATAGGCATCCTTGCTTAACAGCCTCGAGGGCAAGGGAGGCATAGCGATGCCTGACCAGGTATGAGCCGACCGTCATTACAGCATATCATACCACGACGGGAGTTCTGGAGTTACGAGCACTCAAAATATTGTGCCCTTGGTTTGGTGAAGGGGTTTTGCATGCGATGCTTGATGATTTGGTTGGCGTGTCAAGGTTGTTGCCCTCGGCTCTTGTTCGCGGACGTGATGATGTCACCAATCTGCACTAAAAGTGCATACCTGGGCAACACTGACTTAATTACCACGACACTCTGCGGTCTGTACAACTAGCTCTAAAAGAATATGGATTCAAAAGAACAAATCTAATCCGCTCATTTTCCATAACTCCTACATGTTGACGTGACTGCAGTTGATTGTCGAGCGTCAAAATTGCACAATTAATCGGGCATGGCTTGATCTCACTAGAACACCGGAGTTTGTATGCCAGCCCCGAGAGCCACGAATAAGGGTGGAGACGACCCAGGAAGTATAAGATGAGCTCGGATCAGCATCATTTCCTTGATATCTCAAACCGAGATTGGACTTTCTTGCTTAGCATATATTCATCAAAGAAACATCTCAGCATGGCGAACATTGCAAAGGAAATTGTCCTCGTTACTGGTGGTACGTCTGAGCACCTATAAGATTCTGAAGACCAGAGCTAATGTCCCACAGCGAACAGTGGCATTGGCTTCGAAATTGCCCACCAGTTCCTTGCACGCGGCTCCTACCACGTCCTGCTGTCAGCTCGTTCGTCACAAAAAGGCAATGCAGCCCTTCAGGATCTGCAATCACGCAAGCTTCCTGGCAGCATTGAATTCCTCCCACTAGATGTCCAGAGCGACGACCACATCGCCAATGCTGCATCGCACATTACCAAGGCTCATGGGAAGCTGGACATCTTGGTCAACAATGCTGCCGTTGCAGCGATATCTGGTGGTACGGAACGCGAGAGGTTGCAACAGTCGTTCGACATCAATGCGACGGGACCTTACCTGCTTACCAAAGCTCTCATCCCATTGTTGCGCAAAGCGTCGAATCCGCGTATCATCAATATCTCCTCGGGTGCGGGATCTCTTGGACGACGCCTCTTCCCCGATTCGCCAATGTACAAGATCCAAGCCGTGCCGTATCGCGCTTCCAAAGCCGCGTTCAACATGATCACATCATGCTTATACGTCGAGTACGGACTGGGTATCGAGCAAATCGATGGCGAGAAACGAGAGGGCGAAGGAGAGAAGAAGTTGATGAAGGTTTTCGCGTACGATCCAGGTTTTACCATCAGTAATCTGGGTCCGCATAACAAGGCAGAGTTTGGCGCAAGGACTGCGGGAGATACTGTGAAGAGCATTATGGAGGTGTTAGATGGGAAGAGGGACGAGGAGGCTGGGAAATTCATTCACAACAGCGGAGAGTATCCGTGGTAGACACGTGTCGCATGCTATCCTCCATTTGAATCAAAATGGTTTACAATTAGAAGCTGATGCCACACTCGATCCTGATGATGTTGAGTTGGTATTCGTTGCATGCGTAGTGCAACATGGTGATTTACGCGCACCAATCGACGCAATTCAGGCAACCAGGCCTCCAACAACCGGTCCAATCGCACACCGGCCGGACGAACTCTGCTGCAATCCTTAGAACCACAACAGCGCATCTGACAAAGCAACTCTCGCACTCGCCTTTAGTAGGTACCGAGCTGAGTTGCAACGGACGATAATCGTGAATCAAGGCGTACCGTGACGTTCCAGCTGCGGAGCAAGTGGAGGAGATATGGGCGACTTGAAGCTGTACAAGTATCGGCGAGAAGAAGGCGATTGAAAGGCATCAACGACCAGCAGCCCTTCAACAACACAATCCTAGAACCACAACAAGTCCGCCAACATCAACAAAATCATCATGTCTCCACAACAAGGCCGCAAAATCGCCATGGTCGGTGCGACAGGAACCATCGGCAGCGTCACCCTCGCCGCGCTCCTCAAAACTAACATCCACACCATCACCGCCATCACGCGCACCGAGTCCAGCGCAACCTTCCCATCCGGCGTCACCGTCAAGAAAGGCGACTACTCTGATGCATCCTTTCTCGCCTCTGCGCTCGAGGGCCAAGACGTGCTCATCCTCCAAGTCAACATGATGCCCAACGCCATGGAGTCGCAAGTCACGCTCATCGAAGCCGCCGCCAAAGCAGGCGTGCCCTGGGTCCTGCCCACAGAATTCGGATCCGACATCTACTCGCCCATCGCCCGAGACTTCCCCATGACAGGCATGAAGAAGAAGTACCGCGACCTGATCGAGGAGAAGGGCTTGAGCTGGATCGGCATCGTCAACAACCCTTGGTTCGACTGGAGCATGAAGCAAGGACTCTGGAGTATCGATATCCCTGGTCGCAAAGCAACGATCTACGACTCCGGCGATGTGAAGTTCAACACTGCGACGCTGGGACAGGTGGGGCGTGGTGTTGCTGCATTACTGAGCTTGCCGGATGATAAGCTCGATGCTTACAAGAACAAGCCCGTGTATCTGCGCTCATTCTTGATCACCCAACGCGAAGTTCTTGACAGCGCTATTCGCGCCATGGGCACCAAGGAGAGTGATTGGGAGATTTTGAAGCAAGAGCCTGAGGTGGCCATCAAGGCTTCGAGGGATGCCGTTGCAGCGGGCAACCCATTTGCGTTTGTGGGCGAGTTCTACCTTGCTCATATGCAGGAAGGCAGGGGTGGCAACTACGAGGAGAAGGCGGCGAAGGATGCCGAGGTGCTGGGATTGAAGGGAGAGAGCCTTGACGAGGTCATCAAGCGGGTTGTAGAGGAGTTGGGTGCGGGTAGCAAGTAAATAAAGTAGCTCCAGTCTGACGCTGGTGACAGAATGCAATATCGAAAGCCGTAGTGCAGCCTTCTTCGCATCCGGAGGGTGTTGAAGATACAATGCTGATTTTAGTTGTTGACTGTGCTGCAGATGAAGGGGTAATATTTCCCATGGTGCTGACTACAGCGTATTACTTGCGACTGCGACGTCACCGTCGTTCAGTCATCAAGAAATCTCTCTCTGCTCCATACACCGGCGCTTCTGCTGGCTTACTTCGACCATCTAGCTCCACAACATACTCGCTTGCATGCCCTGGGAGTTCTCCCGTTCTTTGCCCTGCGTACAGCTCCGACACACTGTATCCGTACTTCTCGACTACTCGCGCACGATCGTTTTCAACCAGTGCAACGCCGTCATGAGATGCTGCGAGCTCGGCTTTGTACTGTACGTTCGCTGGTATTTTACGTCGCCTCCAAGCTAGGAAAGCGATGCCAGCTATCAAGGCAATTAGAGCCAGGATGCCAACCACAATGCCTGCTATTGCGCCTCCGGATAATGCTTTTGAATCACTCGAGGAGTGTGATGCTGGCGTCGAGGGTTCAGGTACAGCCGTTGTACCTCCCTCTACATTAGCAATGCAGCTGTTTGTGGTATCAATTCCCACCAACTTCTGTGCAGCTGGTGTCTCCTGCACACCCGAGATTGTAAACTCGTCCTTGTCGTGATTGACCATCAGATATGCCGAGGACAGAAACATGCCTCCCAATCGCGGCATGTTCTGGTCCAGATCTGTATATCGGACGATGGGTATGTTCTTCCAGTCCTTGTTGCGCATGATCAAGCCGTTAGGTGCGATGTACGGTTCGTCGAAAATGAGCTGTTTGTTGGGGATCGTTATGGTGAGAGCTTTATTAATTGTGATTGAGAGATTGCCGTTGAACGTTCTGTCAGAAGTAAGCAATGTATTGCCGCAAGAAGCAAGAGTCAAACATACGCGGTGTTGGGCCTTACAGAAGCCAAATGATAGAATAGCGCGCCTGAAAAGCCACCATTCAAAGGAGACAGTTTGGCGCCCATCAGGTCTGCCGTTTTATTCCAGTATTGTGTCGGCAGAGTGAGAACACTCGATAAAGTAGGCACGACGCAGGCTTGCATTGTCTCCGTTTCGTCCATAATATTCTGAGTACCTCCACCCTCGGATTGCAAAGCCAGCCCAGTCAGCTCCACAATCATCCCTTCGCGACATCTCCAGTTGTTGCGTGTAAACTTTGTTGTGGTATTCTTCGCGTCGCCAACAAGTGCTTGATCGTAGCCTCCTAAGGTGAGAGACCCATTTCGCGGGTTGTCGGAGATGGCAGCATCAGTGCCCCAGAAGAATGAATAAGTGCTCGATGCGATCTTCTGTCCGGATGACAGCGCACTCAGAAACGTCGAGTTCTTTCCCAGACCCAGCTCGCCTTTGTTCACGTATTCGTGAGATGTGCCAGCACGAAGCCCAAATTCGTGTGAGCCTAGGTCGATGCTCTTATCGGCACTATCCTGGAGTACCACTTTGTCGGTCGTCCAACTCGCTGTCGCATCGTCGTAGGGGTGTTTTATCGAGGCGCCGACCGTGTCGCTCTCCGACTGCGCGCCGTTGAATAAGCCGCCTCGGAAAGTGGTGCACTTTTCGAGAGTGACATTGGTAGCGCAGAGGCCAGTTGCGCCATAGAGATACGTGTCGTTGTATGACCTGATATAGTATTAGTTTCGCGTTCGAGAGTAGTGCGACTGATTTTCACTGACGCGCTGGGGAACAAGGCTATTGTCTGCGCGTTCGGGCTCCCAATCTGCCAGGACACACCGCGAGCTTGCGCGCGATTGACAAGAACATTACTCTTGAAAGGAAGAGAAATTGCGCGAGGCTTACAGTTTGCTGCGTAAGAGGTTGGAAAAATAAAGATGGTCTGGAAGAACAGAGCCGACACGAAAAGCGAATGCATGCTGCGAAAAAGACAGGAGCGAAAGAAAGAGATAGAACACGAAGACCTGGTCGCACAAGATCAGGTACCGGGTCCACTATATGATCGCGCACAGTGACCTGCACTTTCATCAGACGCTAGAAGCTCGACGTTGGGGGCCTTTCAGCCTCAGCGCGAGCCGCCAAAAATTAGGGGCTGTGGTAAGGCAATCCTGGTGTTGGACGAATCACGGCTGCCCAGCCGACGGTAGAGCGCTTTTTTGGACCCTTTGAGTTGGTCATTGAGGATCTGAGCGTCTAATAATACGTCGTTGAAACGGTTAGTGAGGGCCAAACTTTTCATGGCGATGTAATGGCTCATGGCGTTGTTGGGCGACAATAGAAGTCGCGTGTAGGTTGTACAGGTGCAGAGGGGTCGGAATCGGAGTCGGACAAGCCAGGTAAGCGAGGTCGGTCCTCGGGACTGCCCGAAACGTGTTTAAGAACTGCCACCCCTACATTTGACCTGCTATCGCATCCTACGTTCCGCGTCCCTTGTCAGGCAACAGTGGCGAGGTCATTAAGATGGAGTATGGGTGGTTATAAAAGCTCGATGCCGTCGCTAAGAAAGCAGTATTGCAATGCGATTCTGCTGCGTCGCTTCCCCTCGCCCTCCATATCGTGCATTAATGCTGGGCTGATTATTCTGCGCCGCAAACCTGAAGCATCCTTACAAAATTTCAAATATTACGACTTCTCAGCATGGAGCCCATCATTACCACACCTCGCCTACAACTTACGCTTGTGACTGCAGCCGAGCGCGGCAGCCCAGAGTTCGAATGGATTCACGAATTGCGCAGCAATGAGCAGAGCTCATGGTGGAGGTATTCAATCTGTCATCTCGCTCAGTTCCATAGAAATTGATATCCCCCAGCCTTTACGGCGCCTCCAAAACCCACGAAGACACCGAAAACGCACTAAAGAACATCCTGCAAGTTGTCCAGAAAGATGGAGAGGAGAGAACCTACCGGATCGCATACGCAGTGCACGAGCTACTCGAAGATGCGACAGAATCCTCAGAGCGTAGGACGCGGTTCATTGGTCTCATCACGCTGCGATCGCTTTCTGATGCCGAAACGACTTCCCTTCCACGCCTTGGCCACGGTTCAACCCCAACGACTCTCTCCCTCGAAATAGCTTACATGTTCCTACCGGTATCTTGGGGCCGTGGGTTCGCCACTGAGTCCATTCTCGCCATGTTCGATGCATGTGCGCGTGTCTCCGAGACGTTCTGGACACCGTATGAGAAGGTGTATGTCCGTGCTATTGTGAACGACGAGAACGAGCCGTCACAAAGGGTTATGGAGAAATGCGGTATGAATGAGCCCGAGGTGTTGGAGTTCGAGGGAGGAAGGTTCTTCATTGCGGGAAAATGGAGGAGTCAGCATCGACTGTTCGTTTACGGAAAGCATCTCGTTGGATGAGGACCTAATGAGGGAGATGAGGACTATAGTTCCATAATCGAAGTCCTCCGTTGGCCATGAGCTTGTCTTCCGAAGATCATCGCAGTAATCTCGTAGTCAAATCTTGGCACCCGACTCCTATCGGCCAACCACATCTTGGTTCACTCACAAATAAAGCACGTCTCGACGACAGAAGAAGCGAAATTATGTCCATCGAAGCTATCGGGTCAAGACACTGCGCTAACTCGATCAAATTCGCTGAACATCTCACATAGTGAACGCGTAAGGAGTACCCACATCCATCCAACCATGCATACAAAAGACCAACACCACACCACCGCACACCTCTCAAGCCCCTAAATACTGCCACTCTAACATTATATTTATTTTAGCCTATCAAAACATTCCAAAATTAGTCAACCCTCCCCCTCTTACTCCCCTCATCCATTTCACACCCTCAAACCCACCACCCAACCCCTCCGCAACAGCAAAAAAGTAATCTCGCGACACCTGTGTGATTCGAACACACGCTCCCGAAGGAACTAGCTCACTCCCAGTGTTGGATAGCAGGCCAGCGCGTTAACCCTTTCAACTATTAACTTCTTCTCGCCCCAATCTCTGAATGGAGGGACTTACACTCCGCCTGTGGAGTATGTGTTAGTACTGCGTCTTGGAAGAGGATGTGGAGGTGATCGTACCAAGGTGCCTTGTGGGCTGTATTGATGGGAAGATGAGGGATTGGTGGGGATATATGGGTGAGTTCGAATGGGAGGTAGGAAGGCGATTGGGGGTTGAACTGGTGGGACGGGCAAACAACTATGGAGGTAAGAGAGGGCTACACGGTGGAGATGGGGGTGTTTGCTACACCGGATGTGGTGGGAGCAAACAAACTTCAGCGAATCTCGAACACGGACGAAATGATGCTTGAGATACTTTGAAATCGTAAACAGAGAAGCTGAAATAACACATGCCACATGACAGTAAAGCGAGAGAAATGTAAAGGATTCGACTCAAGAAAGAGAAAATCGAGAAACTGATAATCGAAGAAAGCAACCCAAAAGTAAGGGAATTCAAGAAAGGAAAAACTAAAAAAGAGTATGCCTACGTACTTTACAACTACCAAAATCCATTCAAACACAACAACACAACACAACACACCACGCCGCCAACCCACATATCTCCATCGCCTAACCTATCTCTCCCTACCAACTCCTCTCCCATCCCCTCCCATCTCCAAAAAGCCTAGCCCCATGCACCCTAATCAGATCATCAGATAAGATCCGACATCGCACCCTCACTAACCACTCATCATTCTTCCCCAGCTCCGAAGGATCTCCACCCACTCTCGTGCCCGGATACGATTACGTACGCATATCTTGGCAGGGCGATGTGATAGGTTGAGGTGGATAAGGTACGAGGTATAGTGTGGGGCGTTGATAGTTCGGAACGGATGTGCAGATGAGAAAAGTGGTGTGATTGTGATGGATGAATGTAGATGGGGTGGAGTGGAATGCACCTGGGCATGGCAAGTCGTATTCGAGACAGAATTTGGGGTTGGCGCGTGACTGTTCGGAAAAGTTGGGATCCGTCGTGGAGATTCACGAAGGAGTCAAAGTGTATTATTTCGTTGATTATATTTTCATTTCACGCAATGACCTACACAGAAAAAGGGTTTTGCCATCCCAAGCGCCGTTGCACAAAACTAATATCTCGATAGCCGCCATGAACTCAGTCGTGAAAAGGTCATCGAGGCACCAATCAGCTCGAAAATATACAAGTAAATGAGCTTTGTAGGAGCCACCAAAGGATAGACCCACGTGTCGTGAGGAAGAGAGAGAGAAAGCTAACGGGTATCGTGAATGATTGAAAAGAAAATATGTGCCACCAGCACAGCACTAAACGCTCGTGTCCATTTTGAACTCTGAAACCGCTGGCAGCTTCGGAGAGTGCGCATGCGCATATGGCGAACCGCTAGCCCGGCGCACCTGCTCTGCTTTCTCGACAATTGTTGCGAGCGGTCCGTCCGAAGGGCGAGGCTCAAGAGGGCCCCGGGCATGTTGGAGGGTTGTGAGAATACTGCCAGCATCCAACTCCATCGCGCTGAATCTTCCTGGCTCCATCGACATGAACGTGTCTCGGCGCGAGTCCTGCGGTGTTGACTGCGACTGGATAGGGCGGAGCTGCTTCCACTCGGGGTGGTCTACGTCCATGGATACTCGGCCGTCGAACAGCTTATATGCGTCAGTGCACCCAACAGAGCGGATACCGCCGACGGGCGAGGACTTTTGTGAAAGTTTGTCCAGCGTCGACTCAACCTTGGGCTCCATAACGTGGAGTGAACTGCTCCTGGCTGACCTGCGGCGAGAGCTGGGTGTGGCTTCGTCTCGCAGCTGTGCGACTCTCTGGCACCACGCTCGCTGCTGCGGGTTTGCCTGGCAGTCTGCACAGCTACCAGGACTGCCTTTGGCAAGCGTAGAAGCCGGGGCGCTGGACATGGACGTCGCACTCGTGGCCTGGGAGAGTGGAGTCATTTCATCACCGCTGGAGCGCAGCGAGCTATCTCGACAGAGACAGTTCTCCGGGCTGGTGCAGAAGCCGCACGTCTGGTGTTCGCCGTCGATACTAAAGTCGAGCTCAGCACGTGATGGTGCAGTTGCAAAAGTGGCTGTAAAGTCGGTCTCGAGTTCGGAAGTATCCTCTCTCTTCGGCGTCTGCAGCTCAATGCCCTGCATCGGTGTCACGCCCCCTCGACGCGGCAGCGCAACCGCTTCCATGTAAGGAGGATCCTGTGACGCGACCATGTCGAGTGACTCCTCCAGACACTGGCAATGCTCAGGCGTGCACCTTCCGCAAAGACCCGGAGAGCCCGAGTTGGGGCTCATCATGGTGGGGGTACTGCCGAACTGCGGTATAGCCGAGGATGCGAACACTCCCGGATGGGTGATGGTAGTTTGGGCGCCGCTCCCACCCTGGAGCTCGTCGTGATGCACCTTCCAGTAGTCGCGCTCTGCCGTGCGTTCCTCGAGGGCCCTCTCCAGCTCCCTCACGTGGTTCCGCAACCCCTCCAGCTCGCCCAGCATGACGTTCTTCTCATCGCGGTGCAGCTGAGCGGCCACCTCGACCTGCTTGGTCAGCTCCTCGACCTTCTCCTGCTTGCGCTTGCGGAAGTTGCGCTGCGACTCGCGGTTCTGGGCCTTGCGCTTCGTCTGCGGCTCGTCGGTGGCGGGCTTTCGCCCTGGCTTGGGGCGGGGCGGAATGACGTGGAATTTGGCCGTGGGGCCTCCTCCAATTGGAGAGGGGCCGGCGGCATTCTGTGATATGGACACGGTGGGAGTGGCGATGGAGAGACCGCGGGGTCTGGTGTTGATGTCGGCGGGCTTGCTTGGCTGGGGCACGAGTGCTTGGGCGTGTCAGCGCGGTGGTGATGGAAGGGGCACTGCGGGGTATCGTGCAAGGGAAGACGCCCAATGCAAACAAGCCATGCAGTGCAGCTTGCCCGCCCGCCTGGAGGGCTGAGTGCGGGAAAGGTGGAGTGACTTACCTCGCGAGGCGCGCCGCGAAGAGTTTGCCGTCAGCGCATTCGAGTCCTGAACAGACAGCGGCGAGCCAGCAGGCGAGCTGAAGTAATTTGTGCAGTCGGTCGTCGAGGGCGTGTAGGCCTGGGTGCCATCGTCGCCCGTGTCCGACATGGTGGTCGTGGGAGCCGAGGAGAAAAGGCGAATGAGGGAGCGATGGACTATCTAATCAGATCAGATGGCGGGATAGGTGCCATCAATTGCGCCTAGGCCGCTTTCGGGCGTGCCGAACTCGGGGCGCGGAAAATGTTGCCGCTTTGGATCCGCGAGAGGACGTGCTGCCTTTTTTGTTGGAGAGGGAACAGATGGCTTTTGACACGGGGATAGAAGACTTGTGTTGTGCTGATGCGGGTGGGTGGTGTACCAGGCGATCCGCCATGAGGAGGTACCAGCCGCTGTAGATCCCTTGGTAATGACCTCAGTCGGTAAACACTCTTCACTATTTGTCTCGCTACACCAAATACGTGTTGAGTCCAAGATGTACCCATTTCCATCATGATTTCCCCATCCCCTACCTCCCGTCCACAATCTCCCACGGCACATCTCCAAGCCGCTTTACCACCTCCCGCGGCAACCTGGCATTCGACTCAACCTCAAACACCCTTGCCTTCACATTTCTAAGCGGTCGAAAAATAAAAATAAGCCCATTGTGACCAGGATCCATCCCTTGCGTCCCCTCAATAAGTATGTCGATGTGCAGCGTCCAGAGGCCATCGAGACTGGCCATTGCGCGACAGGTCTTGTACCAATCCCGGTCACTTTCCATAATTTCCTTGAGAAAAGCAGCCTGCGTAGTGCTTGCCAGCGGCAGGACGGGAGACCGTCGCGGAAACTTGTTAGTGCCCAGGCGTCCGTGGCATGGTTCTTGGTGAAGAGCATGTCTATGGCTTCAACACAGCTGTGCATATCGGCTGCATAGCTCCCTGAAATGACGGACTCAAGGGGTCCTCACGTCCGGCGACACGTCAGGAGGAACGTCAGAAGATCACCGCTGCTCTGAAGAGCGTGACCGTGCATGTTGTAGCATTTATGCTGACGCCTTGGATCGGAGAGGAAGGCCTCGTAGATGAGCAGGCGTACATCTGGAGGTAGGCGGGTGAAGAAGCTGCTCTGGTCTTGCGCATGGGGCTCGTGGAATGGAAGTTCCCGCCGTTGCTTTATCGTTCGTGGTAGTAGAACTAGTGGTGGCCTTTTGCCGCGAAGTTTCCGGGGGCTGATGTGGCTCAACAAGCCGCATAGCGGCATCTCGGCGTCTGACCCTACTAGAATTAGGAGTATGAAAAGATTATATGCAATGAAGTGGTGTTTAGGCGGAGATATTCCTCCAACGTTGTCATCCCCGCAGATGTGGCGCAGCACTCGGACGCTGCAGTCAGCATGCACATCGACAAGACCTGGGAGATGTATGAAAATTATTAGAACAAGGACCCTCTGGTAGTATGACTACCATGGATAACCCAGTAGTGAGAGGGACAAGGTGGGGGGGCTGCAACGTATTGTATTAACTTTCGTGTTGTCGTACAGAAGGGTCCGCTGACTGCACGCTTGGACGTTGCAGATGGACGTGCCTGCCTCTCATGCAGTACGTGCCACGGCCGTTCCTTCCATCAACCTGAACTGAACCCACATATTCTCAACAAAAATGATATTACTAAAACACGATCCTTCAACGAAGCCAAACAACTCAGCGTTGGTACTTGTACGCATTATATGACGCCCTTCCACACCCCGTCCTAATCTCTCCCAACTGCCACAAACTATTCGGCCCAACACACCCACCCGCCTCGGCAAACCGCCAAAACATCGCAATGCAGTCAAACTCGCACTTCGGTTCGCTCTTGTACCGCTCAAACACAAACCCACCCGACCAGCCTGGCTGAAGAAGCCCGGACGTACTGAATGAGCTGTCCAAGGATTTGTCTTTGCACGAGTCTTCGACGAGCCTGATATATGATTAGTAACATGGACAGTAATGCTATATTGTGCCGACTTACTTTTCCCACAGGTCCATGGCCCCGTCGAGTTTTTGTTCCCCGAATTGGCCAGGCATGCAGTCGGGCTTGTATCCGAGTATAGTGGAGCGCATGACGAGCTCTTCGAGGTATTTGTATTGCTCGTCCATGTAGTCATGCTCGAGTTCGACTACATGTGGATATGCAACGGGGTAGCATTTGCATCCAAAGTTTGCCACCTGTTGTTCGTGTTAGCCATCAATTGTCTTGGTGAGGAGAGTGGGACTGGCGCACCTTTTTGCAGTAGGGGTTGAAAACTCCTACGTTGTTGCTTCCTTCGTACTGGCCGAGACAATCATCTGCGACGCAAATGATGTTTTTTGGGCATGCGAGTTTGTCTTCCTTGAGGTCGGTCACGAGTTTGTCTCTGTTCACCCAGATCTCGCGAAGACTGTCGCCGGCGAACATAACCGCATGAGCAGCGACGGTCAGGGCTGTTGCTCCTGTCGCCAACACAAGGGGGTCCCAGCCCAGATCGAAGTTTGGACGTCGTGGCCTGTGTTCGAAAATGATGCGATAGACTGGTATGATCAAGACCGTGCCCTGAGACGCAAGGTTCTCAATCGGGAAGCCTATGGCTTGACCGGCGGCTGGTGCGGCAGGTATGTTTTGTTGGGCAATCTGCATGAGGTTGGATGGCCCTACATCTGCGAGATCTATCGCATGGCGCTGTATGTGTTTGAGGCACTCTTCCACCAAGTCCGCGCGTTTGATGTTTAACCGCCCTTTGCAGAGATCTTGTGTGGCCTTGATACCGGTCATGCCAAGGAAGTCTTTGATGCGACTTGCTGTGTCTTCAGGAATGCGGTACACGACGTCCCCAGCATGGTGGTTGTCTTTGTCCACAGATAGCGTTTCAACAGTGATGACATTCCTGTACCATAAGGTTAGTTGATGCGTTACTGGGGCGAATTAAGGACCTACGGTGAAACGGGAGTTGCAGCCGGATGCACTGTGATAGTTGCTGTTGCCCATGCCCCTGGGCCTATCCCTATAGCAGCAAATGTACTTGCGTCGGACATAGTTTGGATTTGTGCGAGATCCTTGTTGTTTAGCTTGATATTCATGGGCACCTTTTCGTTGGCTTCGTTAACCATTTGGGTGACCCATGCTGCAACCACCGCCACAAGAATTGCGGTGATCCAGACACTAGCAGTGAGGATGAAGCGTTTGGTGTGAGTCGAAAGATTCGTCCTATGGAGAATAGGCGCCAGGGCTTGCTGACATTCTGTCGTGTATGTTCCCTTCTTGCATTCCCGTGCCAACGCATTCTCAATTTGTTTGTGAACATCGGGACCGAACGCGATTGTGATACCATCTGAAGGGAACTCGTCGAATATGCCGGTTGGGAAGATTTCGACAGCTTGTTCGGGCTTCAACGTCTATCGATGTTCATTAGGCCTAGAGTTGGTGGCAAGAACACTAACACGTACTTCTGAAGGATTGTACCTCTCTTTTGGCCCAAACGTAAAGGTCGGCATCGCGGCACGTCTTGCGAGCGGAAGAGCTTCGGGAGAAGGCGTGGCTGTCGCGGTGATGGCAAGCGCCGACGCATGCTCGAAGCATAATATCAAAGGAAGCAAAAGCGAAACTATCATTGTGACGGTAGTCCGGTCGAAATTGATGAATAGTCAGATTAGGTGCTCAGAGTTGCTCGGTGAACAGGTTTCTTTTGAACCGTGGTATCCTTCATATTGCTCGGCGCGCGACAGTTATGATGTGTTTTGTCTCTCACTCTAAGTTACCCTTTGATAGTGGCACAGTTGACTGGTAGATCCCATAGCCGGTTGCTATTGATGGTCGCCGCGAGAATGTCAGAATCAGCCACAAAGCGGCGAAGATGTCATATTCGACATGCCATACGCGGCGCGGAACGAGCTTCGCACTCCTTTCAGTATGTTGAAACAACACTCAATTCCCGTAACTCCTCGACAAACATTTTGGTCGTGGCACAGCGCGCCATATCAATCCACGCCGTGAAGAAAACAGCCCTATTTTGCACGAATGTAGGTCGTACACTCGGGCTGTGTTGCATATGCCGCGCGCTTGCATTTTGGGGTCTGCTACGAGTGGATGGTAGGCGAACTGTGCCGCGTAAGACGCCAGCTTTGCCAAGCCATTGCGCCCCCCATTTCCAAGACTGTGTTGATGAGGCGAATTCGGAGGTTGTAAACCTCGACCCCAGACGTGGGGTCGATGGGTTCTGAACGGCACCACGCGGGTATGAGACCGTCCGCAATCCAGCCCCGGAGGGTCAGTGCTGATGTGCCCTCTTCTTGCAGGTGTTTGAGAAACGTACACCTTGAGTTGGTGTAGCTAACGAATATAAAGCACTCCATGCTCAAATCAGTCGGACTATTTCGACGTCTACTTCTTGCCTTCACTGAACTTTCTTCTTGATCCACTCTCTTTCATATCAGCCAAATCCTAGTGTGATCATGCACTGGCTTCCAATCCTTTGGAGCTTTGCGCTCCAACTTTCGCTATACTCAATCGCGTTCGGATATCAGATCGATCAGTCCTGCGTGAAAGAGGGAATTGCAGATGCTGTCCATGAAGCCATGGAATCTGCGATTGGGATGGCAGATGCCGCGTACGACCGACTGACCGCGGAACCAAGGCATGCTACGACTCTGGATCTAGTAGCCAAGCTGTTTGCTCGTCCGGGCCAGAACCCAGTCGATGCAATCACGGACAAAACTGTCGATGTCCTTTACGCCATACGTCAAAACTATCGCAACGAGGTACCAAGAGGCACGCCCGTTGGTTTGGATGACATAGTGAGTATGACAATCCTCTGAAGTAAGAATATACTGACGGAGTCCGCCGATTGTCTTCTGCAACCGAGATCGGCTTCGGCTTGTCAATGTCTTGAAGCAGATATGGAAAGATGAATGTGAGACACAGCCCCGATAAACTTTGAGCCACACTAATAGAAGGGCAGCCGAAAACTATCTGCATCACGATGGGAAGTTATGTAGGGGTAGCATGCTCGGAGACTTGACTGACAAGCTTGCACTGGCAATAACACACAATCCTTGGGGACTTAGCACCGAAGACCGTGTAGGTGAGCTGAAGAAGGTAACCCAGATCCAGCTATGCCCTTGGTTCGTCGATTGGATTGCAAAACGAAAATTCAAGACGCAGCATGCGGTGGTTGGGAATATAGGAAAGTTCCTCACACGGTTCTCCGGAAGAAGTCGGTTCTCGTTTGCTCAGATAGGTATGTATTCGCATCTTTTGAAGGTTCAGCGCTCATATGAGAATTTAGATTCGTTCAACTTACTGGACAAAGTGTTGCTGCACGAGATGACTCATGGACGCGCTGCTTACAGCAAGTTCGACACCGAAGATGACCCCGTAGAGGGCTTGAAAGACGTTTTGCTTCCAGGAGGCTATACCGGGATGAACATAATCAATGCTCCGGCCTTTGGCTGGGCGATGGCTAGGAAATTGGCCGAAAAAGGAGGCCCGCTGAGAAAGGCGACGGGCGCAGACAACAATGCAGACACATTGGCCCTCTTTGGAAGCAGTACGTATAGCCCACTACAAGAACTAGGTGGTAGCAACTAACCATCAACTCCACAGTTTGTAAATTGATGGATGATCCAAAGAATCCAAGGACCGTAGACGATAAAGGCAATATCGTTCCGCTGCCCCGTTAGAATTAGCCCTGTCGAAAACTCTCTGTATCGTATGGTCTGTGGCATTGCTTAATGCTGAAGTTTAACGGTTCAAGAGAGGTTTTCACAGCTTCGGGTAGCGCGGTATTTAATTCGACCTCGAAGAACTTGGCCTTGATGTGCTTGAGGGGTTCGAGAATGGATAGTAAATCTTCTGGCGGGAAAGGATTGGTGCTGTTGTGGCCGCGATAATTCCAGATCGTCATATCGATGGTGAGATGTTGAAGATATGTTAGTGTAGCGAGTGTTGAACAAGCCTCGCCCCATGCGTAATAATTCTCTGGTGGCACCGAATTGTCGCGCGAGTAAATTCCCTCCGAAACCCGTCTCGGCATCATGAACACGGTGGAAACATTTACACGGCGAAGTCTGTTCCAATTCTGCGCAGGCAGCGTTGAGTGGAACCTGATTAAGCCATGTGCACCCTTGAAAGCGAAAACATTGGCATTATACAGCACCGTAATGGCCTCCAAGTAACTGCGAAAGTAAGACATCGGTATCGAAACAAGGCTTGTTGGGAACTTACACGACGCGACATGCTAGCAGCATTGACACCAGGTTGCTGTTTGAGCGAGGCTCTCTTCGCCTGTATGTTCCGCCAGATTCTGGGGTCCAGATTCCGTAGCATGAGTGCTGCCATGTTGGAAGTGGACTCTCTGCGTCGTCACACTGCCAATGGCCCATACATGGCCGATGCCGGTTGCCCCGGTAGGAGACAATATGCAACATACGGTCGGGGTCCGCCAAGACCGCTTCGTAGATCAGAAGTCGTACATCTGCCGAAACGAGGTTGAACAACCGGCTTTGTTTTTGGGCATGAAATGGTCCAGCCATGATGTATGGCTGTGGTGGTGCCTCTACCAGAGCATTTTTCGTCGTTTTCTTACGTCCTAATGCTCTGTCGACAAAACGGCGCATGACGCAGTGACGGTTGCGATGAAGCAGTCAGGTGGGATGAGGGTTGCTGAGTGAAATTGTTAATGGTGAAATTTGCAGGTGTCCTGAAGTCTGAGGGGCGAAAAGCGCAGGGGTTTGCGGCACAGCATCTTCCTCGCGCCCTGCCCGCACAAGCGGCCGGCGCTTACGCGCATGCTGGCTAATCGAGGTGGTAGCGCGACAGTAACAAGACGGTGTTCGTACGGTGTTGTAAAGGCGTCGTGCGATGAGGCTGCAGTGCATGTGGTGAAACGAGGCTGCAAGCCCAGTGAGCGATTCCAAAGTTGGCATTAACGATGGGATGGACCGTGCCCAGGCGGACATGCACGTATCATCGAGGCCTACTGACTGGCTGACCAAAAACGACAGCGGTAAGAGCGGCGGGATAGTGATCACTTTATATTAGGCTTTCAGGGTAGTGCGAGGCGTACCAGTGAGCAGTAATCAGACCTGGCTGTGTTCTGGAAATGACACTGCGCCGGAACCTCACGCCAAATCTCAGACATTAACCTTGAAAGATACATTTGATGGGACGTGACACATCGTCAACTTCTCCCATCTATTATCAGTTTCTATACGACCCAAGACACGTTGAAGATTTGCTCTCAACAGCGGTCCCGTCCCTTTCAACGTTGTTCGACAGTAGCGAGGCCAGGGAACCGCTGAGTGGAAGGAAATGAAAGGCCGATGGCGCTTTTGGGTACACAAGTGGAACATCACTAGGACTGTAGCATGATGGACTGATTGTATTGCATGTGCACCAGAAGCAATTGTTGCGCATCGCTTGATGTCTCCTGCTAGTGACGTATGGTCTTCAAGTGTGTCCCGCTTTCGGCAGCAACATACCCAAAGCAATCCCAAAGGCACTCAATTGCCTATCATCAACGCGTAAAGTTCGGTCCCGACATCTCGTACTTAATTAACCTCCAAGTTGGTCAAGCGCTCGAGTCGCGGTTTTGGTCCTCTTCCATAACGACTGCAGGTTTAAGCATGCTTCCTGCCACATCAGGCAGGGAGATCTAGATACAGGTCTTGCTATGCCTTTTTAGCTGGAAAGCAAACAACTCATCAGCGACTTGGCAAACTTGCCTGCTTCAACTCATCCATCCACCCAGCGATCGAATTACCGCCATTTGTGAGCGTAACGCTGTTGAAGTCTTGAGCCCAAACATCAATCTCAAGTCGCTCCATATCCAATAAAGAAATACTTCCACAACATCTCCAGCATGTACTCAAAACTTCTGATTAAAATGGGCCTGTCAACGTAGCAAATCGAGAAGTCCAGACACAACCCGACCTCTGCAACAGGCCGTAGCAGCGCAAGTGCCTCAAGGGTAGAGAAGTCCATGTCCCCAGAGTGATACACCGTCTCGTAATCGATCCTGACGTCGAGCCAATTGATGAAGTGGTGCGCGGGAGCGCCAATATTCCATCGATCGCTGTTGAGTAGATCCGCCAGATAGCGCCATCCGGAACATAAGCTGAACGTTGAGCGGGCGAGCCATGTCTCGACGATCTTGTTGCGCACCAAGCCGCCCATAAACGTTGTGTCCATGAATTGCATAGCGCATATACCATTAGAGCATTTGTGCGGTTTGGGATAGAACGCCTGGTTACTCTCTTTGTTCTTAACGCAACAGCCAGTCACTTTGGAGGCGATGGTAACCATGGTGGATCCGAACGCGTCATCGAGGAGGTAATGGTAGACCATGTCGCGCAGCTCACGGGGCAGCTTGTCGTACATGTTTTCGCAAAGCGAGTGGCATTCTGGTTGGCCGATGGCGATGAGATGGTTGTGGGCGAACCGTTCGGACGTGCCGATTTTTTCTGCGAGAGAATTGCTTTCGTCGTCCAGCTTGCGCAACTGTTTCTGCAGGTTCGAGATATGACTGCGAAGCTCGCATGCCTCGAGCTCAGTTTCTTGCCATCTCTTTCCGTGTCTTGCGCTCGATCTGAGGTGACTGATTCTCCCGATTAGCAGTTGTTGACGCTCATCATATGCACAGATACTTACACAGCGGCCAATTGACGGTGATCTTGCGTCTTCAATTGCGACGATTGAGTGTCGAGACCTGTGTTGAGCGCCATAATAGAAAATATAGAGGATGGTGTAGGTTGTGGGTGGTCGTGGTGAGGAGCGACTGGAGATCCCGAGGCGCTAGTTAAGGCCCTGAAAAGTCATGAGAGACCCTGCAGAGTCACGAGGGACCCTGGAAAGAGCAACGAAGTGTATGCCCTTCGACTCGTAGTATCATCCTGTTTGCACCGAAACAGTCTTCTCATATGCCTATGCGTAGGGAAGAGCGACAGGCACTATAAATAATCGATTGAGAGGGGTATGCGCAAGTATGTGAGATATCCAATACCGTAACGCCAGACATATCCATATCTGTGACAACACCACCCACACATATCTATCAAGCGAGGGTGTAGCTCGCTTCTAGTGTATGCAACGAAGCTACGGTAGCCATACTAGCCTGACCAGAACCAACCGCTCTTCTTCTTCTCCTTCTCTTTCCCTTCGTCTTTCTTGCTATCTTGAGGCGCGAAAGCCTTGTGCACAGCCGCCCAGGGGTCACGCACCTGATCCTGCTCTTGACCGCGCTGCGTATGTACAGTCTCAGAGCTCTCTTCCCTCCCATCTGCGAAACGCTTCTTCAGCACGACCTTCGTAGTGACACTGCCATCTGGCGCGACTGTTCGCTCTGTGGTGGTGAGTGTGGAGAGTATTGACGGTTGTACTTCTTTAGAAGTAGTTGAACCAGGGGCAGGCGTAGGCTTTGTAGTCTTAGGCTTGGTCAGTAGATGCTCGTAAGCATCGAGTTCTGTTTCCGTAGCACTGTCCTCCTGATCACCGGACTGCGCGGATGTCCGGAGACCCAGGTACCGACCATTCTGCTCCTGTTCTTCTCGCAGATACTCGTTTATATCGCCATCCTCCCAAGCTGAATTGCACGCTGCAGTAGGGCCTCGAAGACCGAGACGCCGTCCTTCCATTTCGTGCTGCTCTTGGAGGAATTTATTTATGTCGGCGTCATCTCGAGCTGCATCGCACGCCGTAGGACGCCTCGGCTCTGCCTGTAGTGGTGCAAAGCCTTCTTGTCTCATCCTAGGAGTGGGCGGATCATCGTGTTGGTCTTCATGGTCATGGCTGTACTCGTAGCTCGGCTCATCGCTCGTTGTCTCATCCGCCCACAGTACGCGCTTAGGGAACATTGCACGATTCCGCACTGGGCAGGTCGTGCTTTCGTTCTCTTGCCTTTCTGCGCGGACAAGGTCCTCATATGCTGCCCGCCAGTTTACACCCGTCTTCTTCATTTCCTCATCTTGGTCCAGAGCATGTGGCGAGTACCGTGTCTTGCTGGAGATGCTAGAGGCCTCGGTGGGGTGCTTGTGGATACTGTTTACGAAATCCTTGTACCCCGTCTCGTTCACCAAGGCGCGGAGTGCAGGATATTCATCTAAGGCGCGCACCACCGTGCTCATGGTTTCGTCCCAAGCGTCCTCACCAAAGATGCTGCGAGCATCCGCCATCATTTGTTCGTACAGCTCCCTTTGCTGCTCGTAGGACGATGGAGGGCCGTGCCTTCCATCAGTGGTAGGCTGGGATGGGTGGCTGTCGTCGTCGAAGGGCTTCGGGGACCCCCAGCTCCAGTCCCACCCCCACTCCTGTCCCTTTCTATTGGCAAACCTGTGGACTAGCTCTTTGTCATCCTCGTTTGACGACATGTGACTGCTTTGATCAACGATGTTTCTTCGTAGCTCGTCAGCCTGGCGGTCGAGTCGCATGAGCTCCTCACTCTTCTTCAGCACCTCTTGAAGGTCGCCAACCCTGTATAGTTCCCGGCCTTCATGCCGTAAAACTGTGATTTCATCTTCGATATGCTGGAGCATATTACATTGTGTCTTATCTGCCTTCTTGAACAGGCATGCCTCCCGTGCTTGGTGTACGTTGTTGTAGTTGGCTATGGTGGCGGGAAGCGTGAAGACAGTGTTCATCAATGACGAGACTTGAGAGTCGGCGAATCGGCGAAAAGCGATGAAGGGATTGTCTTCGGGACGGTCGCGATTACGTCGTGGGGTGTCGTCGTTATTAGACATGTTGTAAGATGTTGAGAGAACGACCTGTATCGATGATGGCGTGTTTGCGGGGTTGTGGAGTGAATGTATGCCTGGAGATAGCTCCATCGGCGCCGGAGTTAGCCACGCGCCGCGCCCCGACGCGTAAAGTGATCGCTATCGGCCAACCATGGCTCTCCTCCTCACCACCACGAAACGCACCACGAAGCATTCATTTCAATCACAACCAATACATTGAATCCGCTGGGACTAGTGTTTATGATCTTTCAGGCTCAAAGCAAAGAAATGGCCTTACAGCTGGACAGAACAGAACAGCCTTTAAAACAGTAGCGCACTAACTTTCAACGTAATCTGCTGTGGCGTTGAGACATAGCAACATAACTTATGAACTTCAGAGATTTCCAGAGTGTGGGTTGCAGTGCGAGTAGATCTTAACAGAGATCGTGCCATGACCAGCTTAGTGGGCCAGATCTCATCTAGTTCTCGATGTTTCGCACAGACAGTAAGTCGACAACTACTTTCATATAATCACCTGCCAGAGGTTTGATCCCCGAGACCGTCATTCCTACATGCACCCATATTGCGTGCATCGAACGCTTACGCATAATCTTGGCCATTGGCATGTTTCTTCTCGGCAAGCCTCCATTTTACCACCATCGTCACCATACTTTGCTTTACTAGGCCCCTTGTCTCTTAACCAGATCAATTAATGCTTTCGTACGCCAAATTCATGCGTGCAGGAAGGATACCTAGCATACGATCTCGAAATGATCGACAAGCACCAGTCTTAGCGTTCGGGCTTTTCAGGTTTCAAGACAGAAGCCAAGAGGCCAAGTTCCATGGCACGGCAGTACAAACATCTTGGAGCCTCACCAGATCATCTCACAACGAGGACCCGATTATTTCAAACGTCGCCATGATGTTTCGCCCGCAGTGCCTTCAGCCAAACAACATCACATGTTGGGACGCGCACCGGTGTCGCAATGCGGTCTCCACCTACCAGCGATTGGCACTGCGTCATAGCAAGGCGAAGCAGCTGCGGCTTGTGGGTCATCCCGTCTTGTCTGTCTTATGGAACTTGGATATTGCTTGCTTGGTGCTGCAGATCAGACTTGAATATTACCCTTCTTGGTACGGCCAACGCGTTCTGACGCCCGTTTGTTCTGGTGCTGGCAATGTCACACAGAGCTTTCACGAAGGTATATAAGTCTCTGCCGATGAGCCGTTCATCTATATCATACCTCAGCAGCCCTCATCCATACCCGAACACTTCTTATCACGGCTCTTCAACACAAACCTCACACTCCGAGATAATCGCTTTCGCACGCCTTCATCATGCGTCTCTCAATTATCATTGCAACCCTGCTTGCTAGCATCGTCACTGCCATGCCCGACCCATTACCTCAAGGCTACAGCGGACCTTGCTCAAAGGATAACTGCGGCGTCAACGGCCTCAAGTGCAGAAGTCTCTGTGTCGGATGGCCAACCACCGACCCAGCATTGAGGAAAGGTTGCACTTGCACCAATGGTTGATCTTCTTTTGCGCCAACGAGTCAGTACTCCCATAAAGGCTGGGCCGAGCTCAGATCATTCCCGGTACGAACTTGTAACTGACAAAAGTGAAGAAACCTGGTCGCGCGAACCTTGCCTACGGTCAAGATGCTTCATGAACGCCATATGGTCACGATTTGATGTCATTACTCTTTGCATATGCGCATACCCTCCTTCTGCTTAGCGTTTTATATCTTCTCGATTACATATATCAACAACAACCTTTCTACAAGAAACCTCTACACATGCACCACATGGTCACATGTTCTGACCTCCTCCACCACGTTGCTTAATCACATCATCCTGTCAGCAGATAAGCTAAAGTAATCGCTTTCTGGGCGAAGGGGGTCCTTGTAACATTCTTCAAGAAGCAGTTCGCGCCCTTATTTCCATCATCCTCGGCCACACCATCGCCGATTGTGATAGCTTGACAAGCGAGCCGCTGAGCGTATTTGTTCATGTTGGTGCAGGCGTCGATGCAATGCTGCACCGTGTACGCTATAATACCGAGCATGTCGCCCAATCTTATGTCCGTGTCCATGGAGCAGTTGTACGCCTCGCCGTTCCATGCTCGCATGGCGGGTAGGCAGGATATGTCGAGCTTGGATACGAGTGATACGGGAAGAGGGGTGTAGCGAGCGGATGAGGGCGTGGGTGAGGGTTAGGAAACCGAATTTGTTGTCGTGGCGACATTTGTAGACGTCGAAGGTGTCTGGGTTACTTGAGCTGTCACCACTGCGCTGACTGCCTCCTTTTGGTCTTTATTCTGCACTGCCATCACGCCGCCTACACTGCCACCGATAGTAACGGCTACAAGTATGATGGCTAGCGTAGCCAACATCCAAAAGTTGCGTCGCCGTAGACCAAAGATCTTATTTGGCGCTTCATGGTGTCTTGCCTGAACTGCCGCAAGAGTTGGGTCGGGCGACAAGGCTAATTGGTATATTTGGTCGTGCCCGTGTGGGTTGTATTCCGGGTAGGGCGGTGCATGGGCCACTTGCGGCGCATTAGCCATAAGGATGTCTTGCAATGGTGCGATGTTTTTGCAAGGAGTGTGTTGTCAGAAGGATGGAAGACAAAGTCGCATTGTGTTTTGGAGCAGATGCGCCGGCAGGTCGAGGCTGCATGATGGCATTTTCTACTGGCTTACGGCAACTTGGATATACTGCTGATTGGAGCATACGAGGGAACGCCTTAAGGTGCCCTGTCATTGTTATCTAGCAAATATGGCGACGACCTTGTGTGCATTGTTGTGACTTGTTGCAGGAATAAGGTGCATTCATTCGACAGCCTCGTTGCAAGTCATTTTTACGTATTGATCTCACGTGTCTTTGGCTACAACCACTCTCAATACAAGAAATTCCAGCCCTCTTCCTTCTCCCGCTCGAAGTCTTCAACCCTGATCTGTGTCAAGCCATCTCGAACCTCTCTGCCAAGCCCATCACTTGACACATACCCCTCATGCGGATAAAGCCCATCGGTCTCCACTCCATTTACCAATCCAGCAACAGCCATACTACTGTTATATCTGCACCGCCATCGCTTCGGTGATACAATCCCAACCTCGCCTACCAAATATTCCTTGTCGTGCAAGCTATAAAAACCACCCTTCTCAAAGCAATACCGAAGATCTGGCTTCGTGGACTTCCCTTTAAAGAAGTCCTCTTTGAGACCACTTCTGAATGATCTAGGTCCACGTTTTTGGCAATGAAGGCTCACAGGGGACCGCAGATGGCCATTCAAAAGTATCCTATCGCTCCTGGGAGAGGTCTGGAGATCCCATGTTATGCAAATGCGCTTTGATCTAACTCCGGTACTGGGATATGGCGAGACGTTGGCTGGGATTTGTTCGAAGAGTTTTCCTTCGAGTAAGCACCGTTTCTCTTCTCTTTCTTCAGGAGTGTAGTTCCAGTTCACACAGTCAATCATGAAGCCTAAGTCGCGCAGGATGTTCCGGTATATGAGTTGTAATTGGGCGCGTTCAAGCAACGTATCGTGCGCGGGAACATTTGACGTGGAGCTTCCGTTGCGGGACAGGTGGATTTGCAGCATGTCGAAGTGCTCTGAGAGTAAGGGGTGTAGGCCCACAAGAACTGCACGCTTCCATTTAGCTTGTCGCGACGTGTCAGGATTCTCGAAAGCACTGTACGATAGAGTGACAACGATGTTCCGCGGATGTTGTGTCGTGCGCCCTAGAGTTACTTCGACGCCGGAGTTGTTCTTGATTGTCGCACGGATAGCATCGAGTCTTTCGCAGGCAAGCTCTTCTACCTCGTGCTTCGCTTGCCGACAGGTTAAGCCGAACCCGAGAAACAGGTCATTAGTCACAAGAGGGATACCAGGATCGACGTAAGAGTAGACGATAGAGCGGATATCGTAGGGGAGTCGCGTGAAGACACCTATTGATAGAGATGCTGTCGGTTGTGGCTCTGAGACGACAAAACGGCGGAGGGCTAGCGCTGCTCTCTCGATGTACTTTAAAAGTGACCTATGATATGACATCTTCGTCTTTGTTGATGTAACCCGTTGTGTAGAAGCGCTCGAAATTTTGTGTCAGATAGTCGAAGCGACGGATGCGAGGGGTGAAACGCTCGGAATATATTGAGTAAAGTTCGAGTTGTGGCTGTGACGCCGTGCCGCAACCAGGCACCTGCGTACCTAGGTAAGCACTTTGATGGCCCTAGATCTGGTCTACAACATGAGAATCGCATTCCTGTGTACGACAATTAGAGGTGCGCAATATTTGGGGTCGCATTTATGTTGCGCTTGCGATATTTACTTGTCCCTTTCACGTCGCCCACAGCACCTGCTGGACTTCTATCTCCGCCTTTTCATATTCCTCTGGTGTAACCCCGTTCAGACCTTTTCGTGGCCGCCGTCCCAATTCGTAGCTGGAAATGTACTCAGCGAGCGTTTCTTGCCCGTTTAAGACTCCGTTGTAATACCGTGTCTCAGATACACGCCAACGACTATTGTGCTGAAGACACATCTCGCCAACTAGGCGTTGCGAGTCATGTAGGTGATAGAAGATTGGCTGCTTAGAAGATGACAGATCTATGTTGTTGTCATCGTGCTGTGACAAAGTGTCGAGAGTGACTGCGCTCATGGTGTTGTAATCATGATCGTCGAATGCTGTAGGGTTGCAGCGCGTAGGTTTTGCTTGGTGTAGTTTACCATTCATAATGATAGGCGAGTCACCACTCGTGACATCCGTGCGAAGATTCCAGGATAAACAGATTCGTCTTGCCTTCACATACGTGGTCGGAAAAAGGTCGGTGTTTCTCTGTCGATCCGAGTTGACGTGCTGTATCATATACGATATATCGCGCAGAAGATTATGCATATCAACTTCGAAGTGGCCACGGTCGTACAATGTGTCGAGCTCAAGGGACTGCTGTGTATCGAACTCGCTTAGACCATGGGTAATGTGGATACGCACCACTTCGAAATATTGAGCGAATAACGGGTGCAAGCTTGCAAAGACCTCCTGTCTCCAACTTCGTTTCATTTTACCCTTCTTGCTTGATCCAAACAAGGCAGAAAAAGGTACGTTCACGGCTATGCATCGCAGAGCGCCGCTTCTCATGTTGATCTCTGCTCCACGTGGGGCTGTATTGTTGAAGTCTGCCACTAAGTCTTCAACAGTTTGGACTGCAAGCTCGCTCAATTCTTGTTTCGCTTGACGACATGAAAGTAAAAACCCCATATTTGCATCGTTAGGTGAAAATGGCGGTGACTGGTCAGGTTCGAGATATTGGTACACAATTGCGCGAATGTCGTAGGGTAGGCGGCCGAAGAAAGACAAAGTATGTGACTGCATAGCAATAGGATCTCTGAATTCAGACAGTAACATTAACTCAGCACGTGTTCGTCGAACATCAGTATATAGGTAGTGAGACTTTGTGGCTCACCAGCCAACTGCAAATGCGATTATGTAATCGCCATACGTCATCATTAGAAATCTTCCTCGGGCGATCAGCTTTCCGTTTTGAGAACTAGCTAACCATCTTTGGCGCGCTCAAGTCGGCACTTTAAAGCAACCTTCCAAAACCATGAATCCGGAAAACCGTCCTGTTATCTTCATTTCAATCCCATGCGGAAGGACGATGTACCTCTCATTCTCCTCGAGGCTGGTATCAATCATGACCTTGTCGTGATGCGCGAAGACGCGTTTCCCAACCAAACCTTGGAACAGTTTTCGTAGGTTCGGCCTTCGTGTTAAATATCGATCGGATTTCCGTGTCCAAGTAATCGACTTTTAGATAGTACTCGGCCGGGAAACGAAATTCATGCAACAATGCGTGGATGCTCATGAGTACTGAAGGTTGGAACATTCGCTCACGCTGATATCACTGTCTTACGACTACCTCGACTCTCACCGGATACCAGTTTTGCATTTTCTAAGTGAGTCAATGGTCAAGCACCGTACCCGGATAGAAGGACGTCCAATCTTCAGTTCCCCGGAATCTTCCCCACAGATCATCTGTGAAGCGGCTGAATCGCTTCTCACGCGTCGCCTCAAGGAATATAATATCTTGCTCGAGATTTCTCCGCCAATGACAACAGTATGCTGACACGACCCTATATCATCCGCGATCTCAATATGTGCTCTTCGATGTATATAAATACTGCTCAATATTAGACATTGAGTGAAAATGTCACCTCGCAGTCCAGCTGATGTGGCAGGGATCGGCTATCAAAGCCAGCTCTTATTTAGCCGCATCATTACCCCATATATGCCAAGAGGTACAAGAACCCTCCACCGGAAGCTTCGACTAGATTACAGTGTGACCACTTGGAAGCATAGCCCTAAGATAGCCTCGTGAGTAGTGCAGTCGACACGCGGGATCCGTGGCGTTAGATGAAGATCGCTGGGCAAATGTCCTATTGCTAACGCTCCCCACACTGCGTTCATGGGGCGAAGATGGTCTATCGATATTGCATTTTCGATAGGACGGGACCACTGTGTGGGATTGACGTTCGGCGGCGATATAAAGAGAGTGGCTCCTTCTAATACTGGGACGTCGCCGTCGCCATCCAGTCAATCAAACCACCAAGTGTTTCACAGGCATCATGAAGCTCTCACTTATCGCTCTTCTGTCCGCAAGCACGCTCGTCGCTGCGGTACCGGTCGCAGAGCCAGAGGCTTCCTTTGATGAGCGCCAGGCCGCCCAGAGCATCGACGCTGCCATGAAGGCGAAAGGCAGGAAGTACTTTGGTACCTGCACTGATCCTAACCGCCTGAACACTGGCTCGAACGCTGCCATTATCAAGGCAAACTTTGGTCAGGTCACCCCAGAGAACAGGTAACCATACAAGTTCCGTCCACCTGCATGGAAACAGATGATTGATCAAACGCAGTATGAAGTGGGACCAGATCGAAAAGACTCGTGGCACGTTCAGCTGGACCACCGCTGATCAGACCGTTGCGTTTGCCAAAGAGAACAATATCCTTATCCGAGGACATACTACAGTCTGGCACTCTCAGCTTGCTAGTTGGGTGTCGCAGATCAGGGACAAGGCAACCTTGACCACCGTCATGCAAGACCACATCAATGCCTTGCTCGGGCGCTGGAAGGGCCAGATCTACGGGTGGGATGTCATCAACGAGATGTTCGAGGAAAATGGCGGCTTCCGTGCCAGTGTCTTTTACAATGTCCTTGGCGAGGATTTCGTTCGCATTGCGTTCGAGGCAGCGAGGAAGGCGGATCCTGATGCGAAGCTGTACATCAACGACTACAAGTATGTGGACACCTCTAGTGCCTTGACAGTAAAAAGAACTAACAACAAACCAGCCTCGATACTGCGTCGTACGCAAAGACTCAGGCCATGGTCCGCAATGTCAAGAAGTGGATTGCAGCAGGCATCCCCATCGATGGTGTCGGCTCGCAAGGTCATTTGACCGCTGGACAGGGTGCCAACGCTCCCGCTGCAATGGCTGCCCTCTGCGGTGCTGCTCCCGAGTGTGCGCTCACTGAGGTCGATATCCAAAATGCTTCAGGATCCGACTGGACCAATGTTGTCAAGGCCTGTTTGAACCAGCCGAACTGTGTTGGAATTACCGTCTGGGGTGTACGCGACAGCGATTCATGGAGGCCATCTGGAAACCCGCTGTTGTTCGACTCGAGCTACAAGGCAAAGACTGCGTACAACACTGTATTGGCTGCGTTGGCATAAACGCGACGACCGAAGAAGTGAAGTATTTTGCTGTTCCCATGTATATAGTTGGATCGGAGGGACTGGTCAAAACAAGGTCGAGAAATATGTTGTACATACATCAATTGCAATCAGGGGTGCAACGCCTCATATAGACTTAGTTTTTCCCGTGACTTCTTCCTCATCCTGTGCACGTTTGGCTGCCTTGATGATGCTGATACCCGCCGGCTCGCTTGCACCGTCCTCAACTTGCGTGATCCAGAATAGATCAGCGGCATTGATCCGTATCCTCTTGCGCCTTTCACTTTCCGCCACGTCAACAGCACTGTTCGTAACTGCGTTTGCTTCAAGCTCATCTAGGTACACCGATGCGAGACAATCCAAAGCGTACCGCGGCTCTGAAGCTCATGAAGATATGTTCCGACACTAAGATCGTGATAAGGAGGCCTGTCCACGTACTCAGGCCAAGACGATCAGAAAAAAATCTCTGGCTCCCAAAGAGATGCACGATTGCTGCACTACTGATAGAGCCCAACCATGTCAGACTTCCAAGCTAGTCACCCATGAGCCAATGCCGTCGCTGCGAATAGGAGTGGGTCGTTGGTGTTCGAAGCAGATCTTGAGAAAGTCAGAGCGCAGCTCGATCCAACTGTTGATGAAAAATTCGATCGGCACAAGCGGCCAAACAGGGCTGAATAGCGCAAGATAGCCGAATTGAATCACCATTTCTGCGATACCCTCTTGGACGTTGTATGATGGTCGCAATGCTTCTTTGCGCGTTCTCTTCAAGAATCGAACTTCAGAAGGGCCATCGATAATGTTCTGGTACTGCAGTCCGCTGTGCTTAATCGTTTCCTTGACTTTGTGGTCGTACCACCACTCCTTGATTCGTTCTTTAAGCCACGGAAACACTAACTCTTCGAAAGCATTCGATATCTGGCCAGTTAGAGTTAGCGCTATCGTTTCG
The DNA here is from genome assembly GCA_010093685.1 of Ophiobolus disseminans. Classification (NCBI taxonomy): domain Eukaryota; kingdom Fungi; phylum Ascomycota; class Dothideomycetes; order Pleosporales; family Phaeosphaeriaceae; genus Ophiobolus; species Ophiobolus disseminans. The sequence continues at coordinate 813,559 of MU006225.1, forward strand.
TTGTGCAGTCGGTTTGAATCCACTAGAAACGGAATTCTTGTTCTCTCTGCCGTATGCAAGACATAGTCGATCAATTGCTGGAACGTCAGGATGATTTGGTCTCCAAACGGTACATAAACAAAAGCTGTGAACATGAGAGGAAGATAGTTCGGGACAGAGTTCAAGACGAAGATCTTCTGAGTGAGTGACATCTCGTGATGGTCCGCGGTTCGGTGATCGTCGTATGAAGTCATGGCTGTGGCGACACTTTCAAGCATACTCGTAGCGTAGGGAAGAAAGACCGCAAGGAAGACCGTTGGTAGGTACTCCTGAATTCAGTCAATTTCCAACGATGGTCGTGAGCATAACATCAAATCAGGCCACGTACCAGGTAGAACTTGTATGGACCTTCGTACGCTTCGCTAATGTAAGTCTGGATCACGAACACGATCGCGATCAGGGCTCCAAGAAACAAAGTACTGATGAGCAGGAAAGGTACCACGACGAGTTGTCGCAATATCCTTCTCCATCTCGGGAAGTGATGTCGAATCCGCCCGGCCGCATCGATCGTCTCAGTCTCATATGGGAACTGCGGGCGACTGGCTTTAAGATTATCCACTCCCAGGACACCCCATCGCATCGCCAGATCTGTCTACTTAATTTTCCAATACTCTAAAAAGACGGTCCACCAGACGCCAATGACCAGTGCGAAAGATGAAGAGTACTTTGGAAGGAAAGCCCATGCGCAGATGCCGGCTATGCAGGGGAAGGCGAGGAAGCGAAAGTATGTTTGAAGAAACGCGAAGTAGAACGCGATCTTCGCGCCCCATAGATCTCGGATTCTGTCCAAGTCCTCAACGTTAAGGAAGATGCGTTTGCTAAGATGCGCAAGTAACAACCGGTTTGCGGTTTCGTTGTGAAGTGGAAAAATAGACGATACGTGCGTCCACTGGCCATGCTCTGGCGTAATTCCTGCACCTCCAAGTTCCTTGCGCCAGTTGACGAGGTGGTATACTGAGAGGATGTCTTCAGCCTCGTATCGCGCGGAAACCATGCTAGCTATTGTGCCACCTGGATGTTACTTGGTGATACCATAGAGCCAGTCTTTAACACTTCCTAGATCATCAGCATATGTTTGTAGCAAATTGTCACTTATTCGTACCGCGACTTGTATATAGTGTTGCTGAGGAGGTCTGCTGGTGCTTGTACAAACACAAGGAGCGATTGGTCGTATCCCCAACGAACTTCTGTGATCAGTCCCGTCAAATGGAGGGTCTTGATGAGTGTCGAGATTTCAAGTATTGCTATACTGGCATCTAAAATCGTTAAGCTTTATGCGTGTTCAGCATTCGTGACCCACAAACCTAGGTCCCCACAATTGTACACGATCACATATTTGTCGTTGCATGTGATGTTCGCAAGTTCGGTCTCGTCACCCAGAGTTGTACCGGCTCTTCTCCACTGCATTTCAAGACCAGTAATGGATGATCGACTAGGTAGCTCGAAGGTGACGATAATGAGGAAGTAGGGTTATGTGTAGATAACACAGTATGGCTCGCAGTGTGGCGGAAGTATTCATATACGAACAGTAGGACGTCGTCATCCTGGCCCGTCTGCACAAGCCTCACATGCTGTGGACACTGTCACACTCTCAGCTGCGCCGAAGACTGGTTCGTGGTGATCGGGCCAACGCCTTAAAGAGCACTTGTTTGCCGGGCGACCCGACATTGCGAACGCAAGACATAACATATCCAGAACGAAAATTCCTTGAAACGAAAGAGGTGTTGTTCACAAGACATTGGACGCACAATGAAGCGTACGATGGAATTGTGATGGAGGATGGACGTGAAGGAATTGATCAGGCACACCGCTGAGTTTGACCCCCGCGTGCGCACTGAAAGAGGCTTAGCGCAGGCTTCGGTAGCGCGCCACGTCGCGTTTTCCCCTTTATGAACCCTGAACTCGCCAAACACGTTCTTTGTCGCAAAAGTCTCAAAAGACCTTAGACCTTGACACACAAAGGATGGCCCGGAACACAATGTCGTTGTCTCATTCACACTTTCCGCAATGAGCGCCGATGTAGCGCAAGTAAGCTACCAACGCGCTGCACGAGGTGCCCTGTGAACAACAACATTCTCACACAATACTGACCACAATCAATATCGACGTTACAAGTTCTATGATGCATCGCGAAACTACAGTCGCGTCAAGCGCCCCCATGCCGAAGGGCTACGCTCTTCTGCCAAAAGGCATCGCGTACAAGACACTACATTGCCGAAAGCTTACCCGCGAAGCAGGCATGCCACTCTATGTAGTCATGGACAAGAAAACCACACTCGGTCTGCGAGCGCCAAAATCCATCGTCTCGCAAGTTCATCTCAAAGCAAAAGACACGCTAGCGACACGCCGAGCTGCGACATCCAAACGCGATGCCGCTGATATCGCGAAAGCGGCTGCAAGTCTTAGGTTCCAATTCCCCAAGATTAGCACAAGTGATGAGGAGTTAGTGCTCAAGCATGGCTTCAAGAAGCACTCCGGCAGAGTAGGAAGAACAGGATCAATACCGCTAGAAAAGAAAGTCCTGCTTGCTGTTATCGCACATATACGACACAAACACACCGAGTACGACGCCTTGTTACGCTCCGGAACCGAACGAGAAGCTGCACGAAAGTTGACACGGAAGAAGATCGAGACTACGATGCGAACATGGGGGTTTACCGAAGGTAGGCGCTAACGCTGTCTTCCTATTCGGCGCCCTCGAAGCTTGCTTGCTGATATGATCTCAACACTCTAGATATCTCTTGGTACTTCAGTAGCGGCAAAAAGGCAATGAACGCGAAGAGTAAACTTCACAAGAGGACCGCGACACCAATGGAAGATTTTGATACCGATGACTCCATGGATGCTGAGTATGTGTACGTGGCTGCTTGATGTACCTGTGGCCTCCTCGTACTGACCTTTAATAAGCCCTTAAATGTATCAGCCGGTCTTTCTCATAAGCCGAAAACCTTCTAACAATTTTGTCACCCACTAACCCGAATGGACATATAAGCGCGGAAAAGGCGTACAATTTGCATGTCTCACGACATCCGCTGTTGCAAACTCGATCAAGGGAGAGGGGCTCGGAGTTAGCAGACTATTGCCGGGCTCTCCACTACCTACTCTGAAAGGCGTTCTCATTATCACGGCTCAGACACCATCATGGCCTATCATATACAGAACGATTCGAAAGGATTGTGCTGAATGGCTGACACGCACTGCGGCTTATGCCACATTAGGACGCTAACCTGCGGTCGTATGCAGCGCAGAGTTGACATCATCAAGGACCGAAACTGGAACTAACGTTTCGTCCGTTTCTTTGTCGGACATTGCAGCAGCTCCTAAATGCGAGCTTTAAGCTCTTATGGCTTCAGATGAGAGCTTCATATCACACATGATAGGCTTTCCTTGCATTGATCCAGGTGCATTGCTTCTGAACGGCGTCCGAGGGCCGACGGTGAAACAAAAAGAGGTTAGCGCCCGGTCGCAGTAAAGGCGTTTGAGGAGCATAAGAGTAGGATAAGAACCCATCTGTGAAAGAAGCACAAATCAGAAGACCAAAGAGTCCAGGCTTTAGATCACCATCGTTGAACCATCCACTCTGTCACCTAGAAGTCACAAGCTCAAATGGCTTTGCGGCACGCTTCCCAGCAAGCCTCGGGCTTCGTCAATCGCATCAGAAGTATCGCTGTGGTCGGCGCGAGTGGAAACTCGGGCTCTTATATCGTGTCCTCGCTTCTCGCTAAGAAACAGTTCAACATCACTGCCATCTCCCGTCCCGATTCCAAGGGCACATTTCCCGAAGGCATCAAGGTCGCACACGTCGACTACAACAACCACGACACTATTGTCTCCGCTCTCAAGGGTCATGATGCGCTCATCATCACCTTGAGTGTCTTTGCGCCCCGAGACACCCAACCAAAGCTCGTCCGCGCCGCAGCCGACGCCGGCGTGCCATGGATTCTGCCGAACGAGTTCGGCATGTACAACACAGAAGAGGCTCAAAACGATACCATCGGACCAGGTAAATCACAGGATCGCGAACTCATCGAATCACTTAGCTTGTCGTGGATCGGTGTAACTACTGGTTTCTGGTACGAGCACTCGCTTTCCGGACCCGGTTTCTACGGTTTCGACATCAGTAAGCGCGAGGTTGTATTCTTCGATGAAGGCACGCAAAAGCTGAATACATCGACATGGTCGCAAGTTGGGCGTGGGGTGGCTGGGCTGCTTTCACTGCCTGTTCTACCGGATGACGAGAACGATGAGAAGACCACACTGAGCTCGTATCGCAATCGCATGGCTTTCGTATCGTCTTTTGCTCTCTCACAGCGCGATATGTTTGACGCACTCAAGCGTGTCACTGGGACGTCGGACCGTGAGTGGTCCATCTCGTCGATGTCGGCGAAGGAGCGGTATGCTGAAGCGAAGGAGAAGATGAAAGGTGGGGACCGTCAGGCGTTTGGAAGGGTACTTTACACGCGGTACTTTTACGACGACGCAGGATTGTATGAGAAGAGTCATGGTTTGGACAACGAGAAACTGGGACTGCCGAAAGAAGACCTGGACGAGGCTACGCGGGCCGCGATCAAGGTTGGAGAGGATGGGTATTGGCGTCGGTATGGACAGCATTGAGTATGGACAGCATTGAGAACACAGGATCATATGTGGAGATGGAGTAACGACTTCCCTTTCCGCTCAGAACTAATACTAGTCGAACGCGATAGCTGCTTTAACCACCTCCTGCCTCCTTACAACGTCCAAACACTCCTCCCACTCCTCAATCCTAAACGTCTTATTCACTACTCCCTCCAGCTTCAACTTCCCAGCCTTGATGTACTCCATCACATGGGGAATATGTCCCATACTACAAAAGCTGGCTAGGATAGTGATCTCGTTCTCCCAGATCTTAAAAGGCGACCACGCAATCTTAACACTCTCATCATACACGCCGTACACTACGAGCTTGCCACCTTTACGCACATAGTTGAGAGCTACTTCGAGCACGGTGGGCGCGCCCGTGGCCTCAATGACGATATCGAATCCATAGGGGTTGGCAGATGCAAGCGCGTCCATCTGAACTCTGGGCGAAGTGTCGGAGATGGCGATGTAGTCGTCTGCTATGTTCATCTTCCGTGCAAGATCAAGTTTTGGCCCGCCTTTGGATGCGATAGTAAGCTGCTTCGACGTCAGTCCTGCATAAGCTTCTTGTACATTGCCCTTACGTGTGCAGCGCCATTCATCTTGACTAACTGCGCCAGCAGTATCCCCGTTGGCCCACATCCGAATAGCAGCACTTTACTCCCAACTTCGATCTGCATTCGTTCGATACCATGCGTTGCGCACGCGGCTGGCTCGACTAGCACGGCTTCGAGATCTGGGAGGTCACCGATTGGGTGTACGAGGCGCGCAGGGTATCTGCAGTATTCTGCAAAACCGCCTGGGACGTTACCGCCAAAAGCGGTCAGACTGTCGCATAACAGAGGCTTTCTTCGAGTGCAATGGAAGCAGCTAAGACATGGTTGCATGGGGTCCGTTGCAACACGATCGCCAACTGAGACGTTTGAGACGTTCTTGCCGATGGCGGCAACGGTGCCTGCTGCTTCGTGACCTATTCCGGGGTCAAAACACGAAGATTGCGTTGCGGTAAAAGTAACTAACCTGGAATCAATGGCCACTATTGTATGGATCAGCGCGTGTCAGTAGATGTTTGACTGAGACTTACTTTGGCGAGGAACTCGCCTTTGTGGTAGTGCAAGTCCTGAATTGATGTCAGCATACCGACATCCACGAAGAATCGTATCCACGGTATTGATTTACCGTTCCACAAACTCCGCACGCTGAAATCTTGACCTAGCTGTAGTCAGTACATAGACGTCTATCATTTGAAGTAGTGTGTAACTCACCAGCACGTCATCATCTCCAATCTGAGGTACGTCGATCTGCACTACAGCAAATTTTTCTGGACCCGAATATCTGTCTTGCTTCAGATTATAGACAAAATCAACATTCACTATGACTCTCGCTTCTTACTGTAAAGCTTTCATCTTCTCCGGCACACTGCCCTTACTTGGTCCAGTCCGTCCACTCTCTTTCATTGTGTCGTGCATCCTAAAATATGAACTTGGATTTCGTTTGACTTTTCAAACCCCCCAGGACCAGTCGTTATTTATGTAGTTGTGCTGCTAATGGTACATGCTTCGCTATACCTTCCTACTTGGTGCACACGCGTGTATGCGGGGTTCGGCAAACCTTCCGCATCCGACGGGGAATACTCCGAAGGACTTTCGACGGTATGGGCGTGGTGTCGTGATATCTTTCACGATGTATCATTTATATAGTGTTTATAATCAGTAGTGGTTTGCATAATATAAGGATGACTCGACGGATTGCGTGGTTGCCATTGGGCATATTATAGTACATGTGCAGGCATTCTTGAGTACATCAATCCCTTGTCGCCCCTTCTCACTCAAGGTATCATCGCAAACCACGTTCCTCTCCCCTTTCAATAGACTTAATATTGTAGAAGCGTAAGCGTCTCAGCCTCGTGCTTGTCCTGCCAGACCTTTGGACGGACGACAACATCACCAGCACACTGGTAAAGTTATTTGTTAATCATTAGTTTGAAGTCAAGGACGACCGTCTTAGGGTGCTGCAGATAAACTCCATGAGCAGGGTTGGAGTGCATCGCTATGAGGACTAAGAGATGGGTTGGTGTGTACGTGTGGTGTCTGTTGTCTGGTGCTTTACGGTCTCAAATTACGCTAAACTAGTCGCCGCCTAGCTTCCCTTTCGACACCTGCTACAGAGTGACTTATCATTCACCCCTCAAAAGGCTGTAAAACCTCCAATCTCACGCGTAAATCAAGTGCACGCAGCGTTGATCTTCGAAATTGGCGCAACCTACCCGGATATTCCACCCGCTGCAAATTTTGAGAGGTATGTACAGTCACCATTGCGCCACCCTCTATCCCCATACATCATTCCCAAGACCCCATTACTTTTAGCACCATATGCCCACCTCAAAGAAACCTGGTCCTGACCAATATAACCTCGCCCGTACCACATGTTCTTGCAGCATGCTTTTCCCATCCTTGCTCCTCTCCACAACTCTCGACTCAACCCCAGCATCCGTCCTGTTTCTCTCCATGAAGTTTGATGACGGCTTCTCTGGCTTGCTCGGTGGTGCATTAGGATCGACGTAAAACAGCAAGTTTGGGTAAGCAAGTGCGCCGTCGTCTTTGAAAATGCGAATTTTCCAGATGAACTTTGTGCCTCCAAGTTGGCGCTTATGCTGAAGTAGAAAGTACCCTGGTGCAAGGCCGTTCGGAGAACCTGTTCACAAGGCTCATGTCAGTGGCGAGATTGTTGTGGACTTGTACACGACGACTCACCAATGAGGGCCTTTGCAGCCTCTCCTTCCTCCCCGTCCATGCCAACCGTCACATCCGTACCGGGCCACGCCTTCAGCGCCCTATCTGTCACGCCAACAGCTTTCAACGCTCGAGGCACGATGACAAGTTCCGTCTCCTCATTTACAACGCTAACCGACATGAAGTATTGGATGTTCTGCAGCTGCGTTGTTGAGGCGACGCGATGCCAGAATCCCACGCTAGATCTAACCTCGATCGTAGAGGCGGCAGGGCTGCCTTTTCGATGACATCCCAGAAAGTACTGGCCGCCACCTCGGGAGATTTACGGTACAAGAAATACACGATGCCAGACGCCGCATTAACACCAATGCGCGCAAATCCTCCGGTGCTCTAGGCTGCATCAGTTCTGCCATCACAACTTCGCACATCTTGTGACTCACGCGGTAACCCATCCCCTTCACAAAATACCATTGGTCTTTTAGATCTGGAAAACTTCCGTCGTCGCTCTTCCGCACTGTTGGCCCATCCTAGTGATTTACATAGAAGCAGTAGTTCGCACCACCCTTGCTCGCCGATCTTGAATCGATGCCCAGATCACGGAATACTGGGCCCATCGGGTGATGATTCTCAAAGTCGCACATGTCTTGGAACCAATCGTCGATTTCAGAATAGCCCCATTTGGCGAGCTCTTGATGCAAAGAGCCGTCCCAGGGGCTCTGAGTGTAGGGCCATCGTAGCATGCGTGCGGATTCGGCCTCGTCGAGCGTCATGGCTTTAAGTAGGTTTTCGCCACAGCAGCGAGCTTTTCCCCAGATTTGGTCCGGACTAGCTGGAGGTGGCGTGTCTGCTCCCAATGCTGGTTCGCTGAGGTTGAGTAGTAGTTTCGGCTTATGGACGTCTTCTAAGTCGCCATATTCAATGATGCGGTAGGCCTTGTCGACTGCGTCTGCAGCTGTATTGGTGACGCCAGCAAGCAGACAGAAAAGCAAGAAGAGTTGCATACTGGTTGACGATGGATAAGACGGCAAATAGTGGTGGTGATGTAGTTGGTCAACGTAAGATGAGCAGGTTGTAAATGACTAAATGTAGGATATGGTTAAGACATGATTCCAGAATTAGTGAGAGGACCACTTGTATTGAAGCTGACCAGCAAGTAAAGGCACGAAAACTCGATCCGTAGTGAGATCTGCTGTGTGAGCACAAGTCCTACTGGCTTCCAAACGACTTCTACCCTATCTAGGAAGAGATAGCAGTACATACTTGAAGGCAGTCCTCTTTCACAGCTTTGTATACTCTCTCACCATGTCCTTTCCGTCCCCGTTCTTCCACATCACTATTAAGGTCACACTCTCTCTTCTCTTTTTCACGATTAACTCACCCGTATTCAGTCTATGTGCCACCCAATCAAGCACATTTGGAAAGCTTCCACGCGCAAGCGCTTGAAACCCCAAACGATCTAACTTACCTCTATATTGAGGGAAGAAGTGCCGAACGCCCTCGCCAAGCAGAGAGTTTTGAGCCTTATCACTTCAGATCATTAAATTAATGAAAGAAAATACACCAAGAAACACCAATCATTCATTCAGCGTGACCGTTGTGCAAGACGGAAAAAAAAATATCTTCGCCCAAATTCCAAGTACGAAACCTCACCCACCCTCACAACAGCGCCATAAGAAAACAAAAGCCACAACAGCACACACCATCGAGCTATCGCCTCTCCCTAATCCCAATGCCAGTCACCCCCACAAAGCTCAGAAAGGCAGAGCATCAACTACGACAAGCAAACCCGTAGCGCAGTCACCCACGTCCATTGCATCAAGATCAGCTACAATCCACAGCGTAACAGCAAACCTTCCTGAATAGGAAAGTTCAATCCCCATACACCAATCCCTCAAGGCTCACTATCCGGTGCGAAAAAAGGTGCTACAATCCACACTTGTGCGGAACCTTCCTAATGCGGTAATAATAATGGAGTGGATGCGGTTGTCTACTCCAAGTCCAAAATCCCGCTGCCGAAACGACTATAATCCACACCCTTCCTGGACGAAAAACGTCCCGAATAGAAAGTTCCACACAGATATAAAATACAAGTTTTCACGCTCCCCACTTCCCCCTCAACTTATCCCCTTGCGGCGTCGTTACAGGCAACACACTCCCATGCCTCAAATTCGCCGGCCACGCAGCCCTATCGCTCGCGCTCCACTTCCCCGTCCGCACGTCCGTCGCTTCATACGGCCGGTAGCCGTCGCTGCCGTAAAAGTCGAGCAGCAGGTGTGCTTTGCCCGCGACTTGGTTGTCCCAATACACAGCGGGTCCTTCGACGCCGCTTGCGATGACGGCGGATGCGCCAGCTGGGCGCGTCCACGTACCGAATAAACCCGTCGTGCTGATTTCCGTGAAGACTGTTTTGGCGGATTCGTCCTTAATGAAGCGCGCGTAGGCGTTGTTGCCGAGGGGCAAGAATTCGAGATCGATGAGGGAGGTGGGGGAGCGGTTGATGTAGTCCTGCGGTGTGGAAAAAGTTTTGAAGTCTTTGGTGTAGGCGTAGCGCATGCGGATGGCGGAGGGCGTGCCGGTGTGGTTGGGGTCGCTGGTGGGGTAGAATTTGCTGGCCCAGTGGACGAAGTATTCGCCCTTGGAGTCGTCCCAGATGGCGCTGGGGGCCCAGACCATGCCGGCTGTGGCGTCTTCGACGTTGACGAGGCGCTCGTTGGTCCAGGTGGTGAGGTCGGTGGATTCCCAGACGAAGATGCTGCGGGAGCCTTTGCGCTGCGCGGCGTCCCAGGTGGTTTTGCCGATGTTGAGGTCTGTGCCGATGATGTACCATTTCTTGCCTGCTTCGCTGCCGCTTCCAGGAATGATGGAAGGGTCGCGGACACCTAGAGTGCCTTTTGTCGGGTTGATGACAGGTTGACCCTTGTTGAGGGCCACCATGGAGTTTGCATTGTTGCCGTTGGAGAGGTAGAAGTACACCGAAGGCTTGTCACCGAGGAAGAAGACACCGAGATAACCTGTGAGGGAAGGGTCTGCACGTGGTACGAGACCGTAATTGCTGAAGTCGAGGATCTGTGAAGGGAGTGCAAAGACACTCGGTAGTATGGTGAGCAGGGTAAGGAAGCGCATGATGACGGTCACACAGTGTGAGCCCAGGTCAAGGTGCGACAGTAGTATAAGAGCACCCTGTGCAATTGAAGTGTCTACTACATGAGCACATGACAGCGGAAACCATTCGACCGGGCCATCGATGTTGTGATATCATACTGCTGAATCCATGGAGCAATTTCCTCCATTCCCGTACATGCATATGGGGCACCGAATGAGTCTGGGGTTGAAATTGCGGAGAAGAGACTCTTAGCGGACTCGTCTGAAGTTAATCAAGGCCGAAAATGTGGGGATATATTGACGTTGCATATGATGTTCATGCTATTTCTCCGCCACGCAGGGATCGCCGGGACTTAAAGTCCACTACCGGAACTTCGGGGCAATTCGACAGAACTCCAAGGAGTAAGCCTTCCGGCGGTAAGGTCCATTGGTCCGCCAGGCTCGTGACTCGGAACGGCTTCCAAATGTTGGGTGGTTCGAACGTTGGCAGAGCCCGAAGGTCGTCGTTAAATATGCAGCTGACGAGCGAATTTTCTTAGTGCTGCAAATGCATCCAGTACGTACTATTACTGTGCGCGTGAGGAGGTGGTGCGATCGATGCTAGCAGTGCACCTATTCCGTTAGATGTAAAGAATCACGGTACTGACGTCGACAACATGACTCGATTCGCTGTAGCAGCTGGTTTGAACAAGAAGATACGCAAAACTGCGAGAGAAGTGGACACATGGGTTCTCGGTAACCCCTCGGCTTTGTCTGATCCTGACTATCCTCGCGTCGAATTTTCACGTGTAAGATGCTGAAAGATACGCGAATAGCTTCGTGCTACTATTTGATATTGATCTAGTCGCTATCACTGTCGTACCCAGCGACGAGCATGGTAGAGAGCTTCGAAGGGGTTGGTGCTGGTGCCTTGTTGACTGGTGTAGGAGCCTTTTTCTTGATGCCCAGGGCAGCACCGAAGTCTTTCTTCTGTTTTGGCTTCTTGGGAAACGCGTTGATGACCGGAACATCTATCGGCAGATCCATCATCTCCTCATCGATATCCTCTTCACCCAGATCTGGCATGCTCCGACTCGCAAACGCCTGCCGTGCAGCCTCTGCGTCCTCCTCTTCCTGCCGCTTTCTCCGGTCGTCGGCCGGGTCAGGTTCTATCCGGGTCTCTACTCCGTCGCGATCGGCCTTTTCAAGTCGCGCATTTCGTGACCGGATCTCATCAAGAGCGTCTGCGATAGCCATCTCGGTCTTTGCGTCCAGCACTTTGGTCTCTAGCTCCTTCATAGCGTCTCGCTCGGCCTCCTCCTTCTCGAGTCTGTCCAACCGCTCTTCTTCCGTCTCTTCTGCGAGCTTTGCCTCCCTCCAGGGCTCGAAGTTCCTCTTTGCGCCGCGCTCACACTCGTAATCCATGTTTTTGGGGTCTGTTTTGAACGTGATTTCGCCCGAACACCGCGTACACCGGATGTAGAAGCGGAAGATGGCGATGGCGTAGTATTTCTCTTCGGTTGTCTCCTTTCGCGCGTTGAATTTGCGTCCTTTGTATATAAACTCGCCGCAATGTGTGCATTTCATCGAAAATGGAGCCATAAGGCGGACTGTTTGCAGCTTTGGGCCGGCATTTTTGGGACCTCTCTGTCGCGTGATCTTTGACGGGTCAAAGTCGGGTGGATAGTACTTGGTGAGCACTTTTCGTTCGGACATGGCGACGGTCTATCGAGGGCTGTGGCGTAGGGTGCTGCGCGAAGGCGTGACAGTATCGCCTGGCTATCCTCACACGTGTTGGATATTTCGTTGAGGATCAGAAAGTCTGTTGGGAGTAGACAAGCTCTGATTCTGGGTGAGGTGGGTGGAGGTGAGGCGGAGAATTGTGTTGCAGTGTTGCAGGATTCAAAAGTGAAGGCAGCACCAAGATCACGATGGACCCTGAAGGCGCTGACTAAGGCGGAATCCTAGGTCACCCCGCATAAGCTAGATGCTCGCGCGTCAACATACAAACAGCAGCGCAGCCACGGCCAACATCAGTAGATAGCACCATTATAATTGACCAACAAGACTAACTACACTGCATGATAGACCTGCCATGGAGAGATATCTTCGTGATTGGCGGCAGGAAGCCCTCAACCGGCACCAGTACGACACGGCCATCTTTGTAGCGGACAAGCTGCTGGCACTCACGAGTATGCGCCACTGGAGACTGAGGTGGATACAGACTGATGATACGGCTAGACGACGACAATGATGCATACTGGCTCGCCCAGGCACACTTCAGCACGGGCAACTATAATCGCACGCAAGCCCTCCTCGCCCGCGGCAACCTCACCGAGCGCAACGTGCACTGTCGATACCTCTCGGCGCATTGCTCGATCAAGCTGGGCAAGGTCGAGGATGCACTGCAGATGCTGGGCGACAAGAACCCCACCCACCTCATCACCACGCCGAACAGCGCACGGCAGAAACTGCGCCATGTCGATGTCAACACCCGCGCAGGCGCAAGGCACAACAAGACGGCCCCGCGCAACGAGCGGCTCCCCACCAGCGAGGAACGCGATGGCGAAGACATGGCCAACATCAAGTCGGAGGCGGGCATGTGCTATCTGCGCGGCGTGTGCTTTGCGACGCAGAACTCGTTCGACCGCGCCAAGGACTGCTACAAGACGGCGGTGCAGGTCGACGTGCAGTGCTTCGAGGCCTTCGATGCCCTCATGGCGAACTCGCTCATGTCGCCCGACGAGGAGTGGAAGTTTCTCGAGACGCTCAACTTTGACAGCATCAACGTCGCCAACAACGCCTCATTGTCGCAGGAAGCCGCCCAGTTCACAAAGACGCTCTACACCACGCGCCTGTCCAAATACACCAAGCCGGAAGAGTTCGCCAGCGCAACCGAGACGCTCAGCACCCACTACAACCTCGGCAGCAACCCAGACATCCTCCTCGCAAAGGCCGATCTGATGTTCACCCACTGCCGCTTCCGCGACACCCTTGCCATCACCACGTCGGTCCTCGACACCGACAAGTTTAACTTCAACGTCATGCCCGTCCATCTCGCCTCCCTCTACGAACTGGGCCAAAAGAACACCCTCTTCTTGCTCGCCCACGAACTCGCCGACGCGAATCCAAAAGAGCCATGCGCCTGGCTCGCGGTCGGCGTCTACTACCTTGCCATCGGTCACATCGCAGAAGCACGCCGCTTTTTCTCCAAGGCCTCCATGATGGACCCACACTTTGGCCCAGCCTGGATTGGCTTTGCCCACACCTTCGCGGCAGAAGGGGAGCATGACCAAGCCATATCCGCCTACTCAACAGCCGCACGCCTTTTCCAGGGCACACACCTCCCCCAGCTCTTCCTCGGCATGCAGAACCTCCAACTCAACAACCTTGCCCTTGCCCGCGAGTACCTCAAAACGGCTTACGACCTCTGCGAAACAGACCCGCTCCTGCTCAACGAAATGGGCGTCGTCCACTACAACGAGAACCACCTCTCCGAAGCCATCGCATATTTCCGCCGTGCTTTGAGCCTCTCCATACAGAACGAGGCAGAACCAGACACTCTTATCTCAACTCGCATCAACCTTGCCCAAGCCCTGCGAAAAGCTGAACAGTATAAAGAAGCTCTCGAGGTATTCGACCACGTCCTTCGCCAGGGCGTAAAAGACCCCAACGTCTTTGCAGCCAAGGCGCTCACGCTCATGGAGTTGAGCCGCCACTGGGATGCCGTCCTCGTCCTACACGAAGCACTCGCCGTCTCACCCCAAGACCCCATGGCCACCGACCTTCTCACCAGAGCTCTAGACGCGACGAGCGACGACGGAGCACTGCTTCTTGAGAAGGGCAAGGTTATGGACATGATGGAAGATGACGGCGATATCGAGGAGGTGGAAGAGATGGACCGTAAAATCATGAAGCTGAGAGAGATTGAGCAAAATAGCGTCGCTGGCCGCCGTGATGGACGAAGGCGCCGACATGCGCAGGGTATGGCGATGGACGATGCGAGTCAATTTGGGGAGAGCATGGTTGTGGACTCGGACGAGGGATGATCTACAAACGTGGTGATGGTATAGACTATCGGACGCATACATGTGCGATGGTTCTTGCATAATGGCGTTCTCGGCACGTCAGCGCATTTTTGGATAAGCGGCATAGCGTGGGCGTACTCGGTACAATAGGCGTTAAAAGGCTACGGCCGTGGTGGTACGAACGTCGATTTCGATTTCTAGGTAATGTATGATTTTCAGTGTATGAAATTAAGTCAATTCAAATTTCTTCTGCTTTTACTACATTCAATAGTCTTTTTCTTGGAAACTCGATGTCTGGACATATTTGCTTTCTTAGCGTTGTATACATTCCCAGCTTCTACCGATTACTGCTCCGATAAGACTCATCCCGTAGCGAATGAATTTCCTGGCGCTTCGGATAGTCGCGCTGTACACGTCTACGCATACCATCTCCACCCACCCAAATCCCCCAATCCCCTCATCAACATCCCCACCTCCTCCCTGTCCATCCCATTACGACCCCCATCATCCCATTCCCCTCCCGCACCACCACCCCTCAAACCCACCCCTCCCTCATCGTCATCTCCCACCCCACCCACCCAACACCCCTCCTCCCGACACCCAAACACACTATGCCTCACACACTTCCACACCAACACCTCATCCCCATGCTCCAGCAGAAATATATTCTCCGCATCGTCCTCAGAAATGTCGTTTCGCCACTCTTTTGTTTGGTTGCCGCCGCCGCCGCGTAGACTGGCCCAGGCGCGTGACTTGCCTTCGGCGCGGCAGCCGAGGGCGAGACAGTCGCAGACGCCGTGCGTGGTACATTTCCAACTGGTGGGCTTTGGGGGGCTTTGGGGGGTGGGTTCCACGGATGGCGGGGGTGGTGCTGGGGGTGATGGGGCGGGAGGGGTAGGGGCGGGGATGTCGTGGTAATGGTAGTGGCATGGGGATTCCCATTGCGTGTACATGTTGCCATCATCTTCTTCGGCTTCGCAGGATGGAGGAGTAGGCTTGTGGACGGGACGTGTGGCGTTGCGAGAGCGCTGTTCAGCTTCTTTGCCTAGCCTCTCGCCATGTCCATGGTCTTCTGCCGCGCATACTGTGTGCGTCGCATGGGGTGGCGAATCCACCGTGTCCATCTCCTGGCTACTTGCGCTTCTTTCCGAGCCCGCATACAAGGGAGGAGTATCGCAGAAATCACATATCGAGGACTCTTGATCTGACCATTCGTTGTCCAATGACACCGACGTTTGGGTACGTGGTGCTCGATCGCGGTATATAACCACGACATACGGGCGAGCCGCATATCCCATACCCTCCACACAAGTCTTGCGGTACAACAACTCATCCTCCAGTCCAGCGATACGTTGCTTCTGGTGCACAAGTTGTCGGTGCACATATGTCACGAGACTACGCTGGGCGTAGAGGTTACGAAACTCAGCGCTTATTATGTATTGTCTGATGCGCCGTTCTCGGTCTTTCGACGCCTGATCTTGCAGAGTGATTTTGAAGTTGTATACTAGTAGAACAAGGGAGAGGGCGATGATGAGCGTCGCCATGAGGAAGCCAAAATCAATGTAGACGGGGTTAGGGGATCTGGACATGATGAATGATATCTAGAGACGCGTACCTTCCGGACGAGCTGGTGAGATATGGGATGATGGATATGCCAAGTATTTGTGGGGGTTGTTTGACGGCTACAAAAACGCTAGTTTGTTTGGATTCTGACGATGCAGGCTGCACCGAGGAACAACGCATTAACGCTGTTAGATAGATGCTAAACACTCAATGTGCTGTTTGCACCGCGTCCAACGACTTAAAAAATAACTTACTCAAACGATTGCGAACGAACGACAAATTTAGTAAGCAACCATCGTTCCATCCGGTACCATAGACAAACCATATACATCTCTCCTCCTTCCCCTCTCCCCTCTCACCCCCTCCCAATCTGACCCCTCCCGATTCGGTCCCTCCTATCCATCTCCTCCAGCGTATCCGCAAACTCTCCCCAGAACATCATCACGTTCTCCTGCTGACCAAGCATGCCATCGCGCTGCGTCCAAGAAGCGTAAAGAAGCCATGTGATGACACCGAGCACGATGAGGTCGAGCAGGGTGAGGGGCTGGTTGAGGGTTTATGAAGTGAGCATTATGGAAAGATGTACTAAGCGGGGAGAGGGGAGCGGATTGTCGGGTATGTGGGTTGAAAGTGGAGTATGTGGGTTGAAAGTGGACGAGAGGAGTGTTGGGATCAAGTGCATCAGGGGTTTGCTGGCGTTTGAAGGATGCGAACGGATAGCTGGGCATGCGATCAAGTACGTCGGGCAGCAATCCAATTCTCCAGCACGCGACTTGATTGTGGTATATCGCCTGAGTAAGTTTACAGTAGCGGGCTAAACGTCGTAAAAGGATCGTGTGTAAGAATGGCAAGCAATCGCGCCGAAAAAAACAGCAATTAAGAAAAATAGTAGTATTTATGAAGAACGCGCCACGCGCCTAGCCGTTCAAACACCGAATGAAACAACAACAACAACAAGAAGTAACCTCAAACAGTCCAAGAGCAATCGCCCTCTAATCTGGAGAAATGCCAACCGGCGCGACCATGGCAACAAACGACACCTCATGATCCATACAAACACTGGCCATACCCTCACTTAAGACGCTAACTTCCGACTCCCAGTCGCTCTGCTCGCTGCCCTCAAGGAAGACGCGCTCAAAAGCGTTGTCGTCGTCCTCCGTCGGACTGACCACGCCATCGAAACCAGGAATCGTGGCCATGTAGTACTCCTTTTCAGCCGCCTTCTGCTTCATGCGCTCCTCGAATTCGCGATAATTGCGCTGGATTTCTTCCTGCGACAGAGACGTCCGGGAGGTATCAGGAGTCGCAGCCATGGGGTGCTCCTTCTCAACGACGTTCTGCTTGTTGCGCTCCTTGAACTCGCGGTAGTTGCGCTGGATTTCTTCCTGCGACAAGGAGTTCCGAGAGGTGCCGGACTTCTGAGAGAACCCAGAAATTTCATGGCTGGAGCTGCCATCTGACGGCGAGTGTGGGAAGCCTTCACCTCCAGACTTCCATGGAAACATGGTTTGCCTGGTGCTAGAGAGAGAAGCAGCAAAGGACCTCGGCAAGGTGCGGACACGGGTATCGTCCAGCTTCTCAAACCAGCAGGGACTGTTGGATGTCGGTGACGTTTGCGCTTCGCCCATCGGGCCTGTAAAAAGGTTTGCGAAAGGTGTGTCGACAACATCGTCGCTGACAGGCGATGGCGACGGAAATATCATGTGTACATCTGGCTCGTCGTTTTGTTCAAGCTTCCGGCGCTTGGTATCAAGTTCGAGATCAAGGTGTTCGAACTTGTCGAGAGCGAAGCTTCCCCCGTGAGTCTTGGCGGGTGAAGCCATCTGGCGTGAGGCCTTTCGCTTGACAGGCGGGTCACGCTCCATTTCGATCGATGGATATGCCCACATGCGGAGGTGGTTGTCAAAGTGTAGCGAGGCCATCCAGGAATCGCTCACACGGGTGAAGGCCTCCGCCTCTTCTTGATTTCTTGGAGCCTTTGTGGCTGGCCTCATAATCTTGGACTGTGGCGTGCTGGTGTAAGAAGGAACCCATGCAGGCTTCGAGTGGGAAGCTGGTGGTGTGGGTGCGGATGCGCAAGGATTGTCATTGTCGTGGTTCTCATAATGTCCGGCTTCGTTCCGCTCACACACGTCAAGCTTGATCCTGTAACGGGAGACTCGCTCAAACCGTACATCAGCATGAAACGGCGTCGTGACCTTTACGCCTAGGGTTGTTTCAAGAGTGTCGCTTTGACCGTACTGAAGCAAATGTCAGTCAATTGAGGCTTTGAGGATAGATAGGTCTCCATAAGCGGTACCTGAAGATGAAACAATACAGGTGCATGGAAGCACTCGTGGTTGAAGTCCCATTGTAAGGGGAGGGACGGATTTGACGCCGAGTATGTGGTGATGGTCTTGTACGGCGAAAAGCCGAGATAAGTGTCCGAGCTTGTCTCTTCGCATTGAGGAGTGATGCTGTACATGTCGCCATACGAGAGCCGAGTGGGAAGAGCAGAGAAGGTCGTGTGACGAAGTTGCCATTGAGCCTCGCCAAAAACAGTCAAGATGGAGTTACTGTAGGAGGGAGAGACGTTGAACGTCACACGCGGTCCTTCGGAGGTGAACGTAATGCAGTCGTGCGTTCTCACGAAGTTGTAGACAAAACTTGGTAGCTCTCCGGTCGACATTGACCAAGTGAGCTTGTTGGTAGCCGTGTCTGTGCAGTCGTCCTCGTAGAGGCGGGCTATCATCCTATGAATGAGGCTCGTCATATCAATGACCATCGTCAGAGGTCGCCGAGGGTTGATACTCTCAAGCATGCGAGGAACGAGAAGTGCTTCGTTCATGGGGTCTGGGCTCGGTTAGATGCTGTAAGTAAGGCAATGCTTCTGCGTTTGACTTACCGGAGTACTTGAGTAGCTGAGCCGCAAGCCCGTCTTGTAAGTGGTGCTTCAGCTGCGACGCCAGGCTGTCCCTGAAGACTCGCTCCCAAGCGACAAGCTCGAGCGTTTGCTGATGCGAAAGGCCTTTCCAGCATGACACAGTATCGAGATGCTGTGCAGGGCCGACCGAAATAGACGAGCGCCGCACACGAGGCATGAGAGGCCCGCATACCGAAGACGCGTCATCGGCAGGAAGTCGACGCAAGACAACATCCAGTCTTACTTTGATGATAAGATCGTGAATCTTTTCAACTTCGTCCTGCACGCTGTCGCGGCGCTCTGGTGAGGGATGAGCATGGCCGACGACGTCAAAGCTGGTAACAATACACGGCTGCGGTGAGGTCAGCGAGGTTAGACAGAGCTTAATTTGAGGCGGCTACACACCAAGTGGTAACGATCCATACTGAGTACGCGATGTTAGGCAATACGGGGTTGTCAGCTCGCAAGTGGGTGGCAGGGGATCGACCGCTGTGTAGGGTGGAATACGCAGAGGCAACGGGGTGCCAGACCCAAGCAGCAGCTGCGGGGGCGAGGGCCTCAAGGAGGGATGCCACGACCATGGCACCGGCGTTCAACAAAACAGGACAGGCAGCCGTGATGCATTGCTTATATGGCATCCATGGAAGCCCGCGTAGTTAGTCGTTCGTTCTTGTTGCCGAGCTTGGAGATCTGGAGAAAGGCGTCGACACCGTAGCCTTCCAGACTGTGGATCTCGAGAGATCCCGCCCAGTATTCTGCGTACAGCCTCGACATGGGGAGGCCAATTCCTAAGCGCAAATCGGGTGCGCGCCCGGTAAGCGAAGACAGCGATCCGTGATGCGTTCCAGCATCGCCGTGCTTCGAGCGAGTACCCAACCTCTCGTGCAGCTCTGCAGACCGGTCATCTTCAGGTACTTTCAGCTCTTGCAATGTGCCAAGAAGTTTGGGCACGCGAGCCAGATTCTTCAACCTCTTTTCACGGCGAGGGCCCTTGCTGAAGCTCCACAGATATGGTAGCACTTCGTTTGATACGCCACCGCCCTGGTCCGAGATGCGGATGATAACGTGCTGCGCAGTCTCACAGATCAGGACCTCGATTGGCGGAGGTGGGGCATCCTGGGAGGTCCGCTGCTCAATGACAGCCTGTATCGAGTTTCGCAGCAGTTCACCAATGATATACTCAAGGTGGCTGAGAATGTATGGGAACGTGGCGTCGAGATGGCCGTACATCTTGATCTCTGGGATGGGAACCTCGGGGCCGTACGCGCGCCTGATGAGTTCTTGTGTGGTCTTCCCACAGCTCTCGACTATCTCTTTCGCATTGCACCGCAAGAAGATTTCGCCGACCGCTTCTTGGTCGTGCAGCAGCTGGGCGTTCGGAAAGTGCCAAGGCGAATTGAAGGTTTCGGTCAGCGCCAGATGCTGTTCTGCAATGACACGGCGGGAGATGCGCTGGTATCTGTCAGCAGGTCTTACTTGCCTGTTATGTATTCCTTACCGATCTGAGCATGGTGGTCATGAATTTGTCCGACTCCTCAGACTTCATGAGACCGCGCACTTCCAGCACGCCAATGGCCAAGCGGGGTATCACGGTCGCATGCTCGGCGAGTGTCTCCTCCAGCACCTTGCAGTACTTTTCGTTGTCATTCAGCGTCTTGATCTCGGGCACTCGGCGAAAGCGCTCGAAGGCTCGCAGGTAGGACTCGTACACAGGGGCGAGGTGGGGGTTGGCGACCACAACATATGGTAAGGTCTGGATGTCGCGCAGACGGTGAGCGAGTCTGCGAACTATCAGCACGGCACGCCTTCAATATTCCAGTCATGTACCTTGTCGGAAGCTCCAGGCGACAGTAGTTTGCAGAGTCAATCAGACGAGACTCGGTCAGTGTCCTCCCAAAGAAGGTCAGCTGGCGCAGACTAATCGGCCTGGCCTCACGCTTCACCCATCTGAAGTTGGTCGTCAACGGTTGGCCACTTCACGAGCAATTGCAGTCTTACTGGTCGAGGGCCGAAGACGGCTTCCATGCGGGAGCTACAGCAGCAGCAGCATGCCTGCACCGATATGTAATGCGAGGGGGCGATGTTCGGTGAGGAGCTCTACAGTAGCTTCGCAGGCCCGCAGCACAGCTTCTACTCTCTATGATCATGGCGGTTGGGGCTCAAGATTCGTGGGGAAGAGCTTGGTACATATGGGAGCTGGCAAACATGGTGCATTGCATGTGACGCACCTCCGATCTCCGCAGGCTAGGTCCAACCGCAACACGAGTATGAATAATATGCACAGGTGGAGGCGCTCCGTTTGGCAGACGATGCTCGTCGTGGCCCGTATGGCATGCGTCTGCTCGTCCACGCACATGCACGTTTGACCCGCGCATAATTGCACGCAAACGCAGGTGCGTGTGTGTCTCGGCGAGTGACGTCTTAGCCTCTGCGGACTCCGAGGCCTTCCAAACCACACGTCTAGCACAATCCTGCAGCCTGCCACAGCCGCAAGACACCGTCCCCGTCTTCCCCGCTGTGTACCGTGAAGCAGAATTAGCAGCACTGAGCAGGCGTACCTACGTCCCTCGCAGCTGGTAGCGCATGGGTCGGCGGCCTCGATTCGTTCGTCATCGTACCGCCACCTTCTAGCGAGACACTCATCCTTACCCGGGAGCTGTCCGCTTGTGCTGCACACCTGCAACTTCCCTCGGCGACTGGCGCGCATATCTGGCACGCTTCTGTCTGAGCGAGAGAGGTGTTTTTGCGACTGCAGCCTCCCCCGCGCCTTCCCTCCGCCGTTGGACGTGCCTGCTGCCCCGCCGCCACCCGCATCTGCACCTGCCCGGCCACAATGGACCAGGTAAGCACCTTGGGCCCAGCACATGTAGCACCTGCACCTCCACCTCCACCCCCCAGCAGCCGCCCACCAACCACACCCAACATGGACGACGTCGAGACGGGCGTGAAAGAGCTGACGTGTGACGCCAAGATCGAGAGCGACATGGTCGTCGACAGCGAGTACGACGAGAAGCACGATGTGGCCATCATCACCCCCGACGCGGACGACCAGATGGACGAGGTCGAGGTCGACGCCGAGCCGCAGCCCCGCGCCGACGACCACGAGGCCTTCATGAAGAAATTCATGCCCGAGCTCGGCGACCTCGAGGTCGAGGCGGAGACGCACAACACATGGCACATCGACGACTGGCGGACCCTCACACGGCGCGAGCATGGCCCGCTCTTCGAGTGCGGCGGCCACCCGTGGCGTATCCTCATGTTTCCCTTCGGTAACAACGTCGACTTTGCCTCGCTCTACCTCGAGCAGGGCTACGAAGAGAAGCAGATGCCCGAGGACTGGTATGCCTGCGTCCACTTCATGCTCGTCCTGTGGAATCCGCAGGACCCGACCATGTATCACACCCACACGGCCCAGCACCGTTTCACCGCCGACGAGGGCGACTGGGGCTTCACACGCTTCGCCGAGCTGCGGCGCATGTTCACCCAGCCATGGGAAGATAAGGGACGGCCCATGGTAGAGGACCACAAGGCCAACATCACGGCCTACATCCGCGTGCTGAAGGACCCCACCGGTGTCTTGTGGCACAATTTCATTAACTATGACTCCAAGAAGGAGACGGGCATGGTCGGACTTAAGAATCAGGGCGCCACGTGTTACCTCAACTCGCTCCTGCAATCGCTCTTCTTCACCAACGCCTTCCGCCAGGCTGTGTACCAGATACCGACCACCGACGACGCCGACCGCCTCAACAGCGCGTATGCACTGCAACGCCTCTTCTACCTCCTGCAGACGAACGCGAGCGCCGTGGGCACAACACACCTCACACAGTCCTTCGGCTGGGACTCGAAGCAGATATTCGAGCAGCAGGACGTGCAGGAGCTCTCGCGTGTGCTCATGGACAGGCTCGACGAAAAGATGAAGGGCACCGAGGCCGAGGGCGCGCTGACCAAGATGTTTGTCGGAAAGATGAAGACCTACATCTCCACCATCAACGTCGAATACGAGTCCTCGCGCATCGAAGACTTCTGGGACATCCAGCTCAATGTCAGTGGCAACAAGAATCTCGATGATAGCTTCAAAGACTACATTCAAGTTGAGACCATGGACGGCGAGAACAAGTATTTTGCCGAAGGATTCGGTCTGCAAGATGCAAAGAAGGGCGTCATCTTCGAGAGCTTTCCTCCGGTGCTCCACCTGCAGCTCAAGCGCTTCGAGTATGATTTCCAACGCGACGCCATGATGAAAGTCAACGACCGATACGAGTTCCCGGAAATATGGGACGCGTCGCCATACCTAAACGAGAACGCCGACCGATCCGAGTCTTGGATATACCACCTGCACGGCGTACTCGTACACAGCGGAGACCTCAATGCTGGCCACTACTACGCTTTCCTCAAACCCACCAAGGATGGCCACTACTACAAGTTCGACGATGACCGAGTCACGCGAGCCACCACTCGTGAGGCTCTAGAAGAAAACTTCGGCGGTGACTACCAGCAAGCGAACGGCAACGTCGGGCATCGAAACCCCTACACGCGCGGCTGGACGGCAAAGCGCTCAATGAGCGCATACATGTTGGTCTACATGCGCGAAACACATCTCGACCAGATACTCATGGAAGGAGAGACCGTGGAACCTCCGAAGCATCTTGCAGAGAGACTTGCCGAGGAGACAGCTGCTTTTGAGCGGAGAAAGAAGGAGCGCGAAGAGGCTCATCTATACATGGACGTAGCTGTCGCATCCGAGAAGAGCTTCCAGGTCTACCAAGGATTCGATATCGTACCGTGGAAGGGCGACGCGGAGCAAGAAGCAAACCCCAAGATTTACCGCATTCTACGAACAACGACAATGGCCGACTTTGCGAAGACTGTCGGCGAAGACATTGGCATGGATGCTGATATGCTGCGACCGTGGTCGATGGTTAATAGACAAAATGGTACTGTTCGTCCAGATACTGCACTTGAGTTCCCGGACATGACGGTCGAAGAGGCTGCGAACAAGCACGGCACAAAGCAGTCTCAGTTCAGGCTCTGGATAGAGAAGGCCGAGAAGCGCGATGAAAACGGAGCTCCCATGTTTGGTGAAAAGCTGGTCGACCTGAAAGGTCAGCAGACCAACCGCCCGCTGATGATCTTCCTGAAACATTTTGATGCAAAGACGCAGAGTCTATTCGGAGTGGGCACTTTCTACGCTGCCCTACAGGACAAGGTGTCCGATCTCAGTCCCGCTATTACGAACATCATGGGTTGGCCCGCTGGAACGCAGATCAAGCTATCGGAAGAAATTAAGCAAAATATGATCGAGTCTATGAAGCCAAAGTCAACGCTCGCCGCGTCAGAGATACAGGACGGCGACATCATCACCGTTCAGCGCGTGTTGAGCGACAAAGAGAGCAGTCAAATCAGCGCAACAGGCGGCTACGTCGAGGCCAAGGACTTTTATGACTACCTGCTGCACAGAATCAGCGTCGAATTCGTCCCAAGAACCGCTGATGAAACCGAACTCCCTTCGTTCCACCTAACGCTGACCAAGAGGATGACCTACAACCAGTTCGCTGGCAAAGTTGCAGAATACTTGAAGACGGAACCGAGTCATTTGCGGTTCACAACCGTCAGCGCAGCTGGCAAGCCGAAACAGCCCGTCAAGTCAAACGCCAACACCACGCTCGCTAATATCTTGTCGCCTGGTCAATACAATTACTCTGCGAGCGCAACGCAACGGCCCGACGCCCTGTTCTACGAAGTTTTGGACATGAGTTTAACAGAGCTTGAGCAACGGAAGGCTGTCAAGATTACCTGGTTGCCTGAGGGTCTCAGCAAGGAAGAAGAATACACCATCATGATTCCCAAGAACGCTCAGGTATCAGATCTTCTGGAAGCCCTACAGAAAAAGGCCAACATCAGCGACGAAATCATGTCACAAATCCGAGTGTACGAAGCGAATATGCACAAATTCCACAAGTCACTGCCGCCCGAGTATCAGGTCATGAGCCTGTACGAATACACGCAGCTGTATGCCGCACCGTTTTCGGATATCGACTCACCAAAGAAAATCACGGCATTCCATTTCGACCGGGAGCCCTCCAAAGCGCATGGAGTTCCCTTTATATTCGCCTTGAAAGAGGCAAGTGATACGTTCACGTCATGTCAATGCAATGCTAACGTGAGACAGGACGAGCTGTTCAGTGAGACCAAGCAACGGCTTTCGGAATTCACAAAGATCAAGGGCAAGCAATTCGATAAGATCAAGTTTGCACTTGTGACGAGGGGTCAGACCTCGAAGCCTGAATACCTCGACGACGGTAAGTTGTAAATTCGTTTGGTCGGACATTTGCTGACGTTTTCGAAGACGAAATATTATGGGACCACGTCGGCACACACGAGAACATTGCGCTTGGCCTCGATCACACGAACAAGACTCGAAGCTTCTGGGGCAAATCAGATTCCATTTTCATCCGATGAAGCGTGATCTCTGTGGTGTAGGATACAACGGGCGAGCACTATCACTTTCATAACATAGACAGCGACATATCGTTATTCACCAACGAGACGCTGTTGATTAACATGCATCAGGCGTAGGCACTGCGCATACATGACATAGCTATGGCGCATTGGAGCTTTGGGTCTTTGCATGCAGTGTCGCATGGTTGTGGGGAGGAGTATTGGTGCGTATAGAAGCGTGGATATCTGTGCTTGGGCTTCCCAGTCAGCCGGCAGTTTAGGCTAGCATTGCAAAAGTATCAATCAACACTTGAAGCTCAATATCTGTTCCTGTCCTGCGTTGGCCGTGAATGTGGAATGAATCGTAACGCCGGAGCGCATTTGTCGTGATTGGTCCTTGGCCCCCCGCGCTTTCTTTGCCCTGCATCGGGGAAACAGAAACGCCGACGTTCTCGACAGCTGGAACTTGTGAACCCTAGCAACACGTCCGCTGTCATCACTCCCAACCGCATTGTCTGGGGACAAGCTTCACGATGCGGACCATAATCGCACTCGCCAGCCTGCTGGCTTGCTTCATCTCGACCGTATACGCGACCGCCCTTACCTACCGATTAGAAGCACACGAGAAAGCATGCTTCTTCGCGCACGTGGAGCACAAGGGAACGAAGCTGGCATTCTACTTTGCTGTACGTTAACATGTCGAACCAACATCACCACGTTATCTCGCAATGCGCTTCTTCCTCTGTGCACATCATATCGTCATGCGGCATTCAATTAGGAGACCTTGACTAACCGCAACCCAACACAGGTCCAATCCGGCGGCTCCTTCGACGTCGATTACTCTGTTGTCGGCCCCACAGACAAGGTTATTCTCGATGGCACAAAGGAGCGACAAGGCGACTTTGTCTTCACGGCGAACGATCCGGGAGAGTACAGGTTCTGCTTCAACAACGAAATGAGCACATTTGCGGAGAAGATGGTTGACTTCGAAATTGCTGTACGTGCACCATTCATATACTTTGCGAGGCACGAGAAACTGGTGGCAGAGCTGTGGTGCTAATTGGTAACCCCGCAGGTCGAAAACGAAGCCGCTCGCGCTATCATCCCCTCCAAGCAAGGATCATCGCCTGAACAAACTTCCGTTCTCGAAGAGTCTATCCTCAAGCTCTCGGCGCAACTGTCTACCATCTCCCGCAACCAGAAATACTTCCGCACGCGTGAGAACAGGAACTTCAGCACCGTCAAAAGCACAGAGGGGCGCATTTTCACATTTAGCTTGCTGGAGAGCGGGCTTATCCTTGCCATGGCTGGGCTGCAGGTTTTCATTGTCAAGTTCTTCTTCCAGGGCGCACGGAAAGGTATTTTATAATCCCATTCCCGATGAAGGTGTGTATGGGAATTCTTGAGGATGAGGTTCGCTGACTTTGGTGGCAGGCTACGTATGAACAGTGTTTCTGGGCGATCAGTTCGTAGGAGTTGTCGGTTGGGAGCATAGACATTGATGATGGGGTGGAGAAAGAAGATGCCTGGAACTTTGATTTCTGGGCGGCGCAACTGAAGCATGAATATGTACCACTACTGCAACATCAATGCTTTCGGGGTAAAGGCGGGACATTGATTATCAAGCGTTGAACTTCAAATATGTCGGCTGTGGCCGTTCCAATTTGGATGCAGAAGGGTGACTCTCCCCAGGTATGATATTGACTCCACTCCAGGCCCTTGAGTTACCACCGTAAGTATGCATCACTTCTTATGCCACAACTTCAAGTCTCTTATAATATCTTTTCACTTTCACTCGCCGGTGGGACTGTGGTGCGCTAGTATTACTGCCGAACTGTGGTTGGGTGACTGTCTTGGCGCTAGCGACCGCCCTCCGATAAAGGTCTCTATCAAATATCACTGCCCGTCCCTCAAATTTTGCACTTCTCGCACACACCGCACCCACAGCACCTAGAGCGTTCACATACACACATCCTCACACCCTTTCTGGCTTCTTGCACAAGAGCATTTCTACCTGAGTATCACATACAGCGTCTGGACTACTTTCGCAGCTTTACTCTCACCTAGAGCGAAATTGCACAACAGCACCGCTCCCCATGTACAACAGCGTAGCGTCGCGGCACGACTCAATGAGCGCGGCATCAACGGCGTCCACTATGACACCGCCACAGGCGCAGGCGCAACAACAGCAACGGGAGCTGATATTTGTCATGAAGACGGGCCAGCAAATCACCTTGGCCACTTTCCGCGCCATGATGAACGACGCCTCAGCAGCTCAGAGCCAAGGGAGACTCACGGCCGACAAGTCGGCAGAGCTTATGTGGATGCTTTCACAACACTATCCAACCCACTCAATTCTTAAAGGCAGGCGCTACGACCCCCCGCCGGGCACGGTTCCCTGGGTTGCGGAGCAGTATCTGGCAAGGCGAGCGCGTTTGGATCAAATTGCAACGCTACGACAGCAGCATATTGAACAGCTGCAAATTCTGCAACAGCCTGGACAGGCCGGGGCAGGACAAACTACACTGCAACCACAACAGCGTCGTGTTGTGCACCCGTATATTCAACCGCCGCATATCCAGCAACAATACATGCAACAGCCATATACTCTGCAACATGGACAGGTTGAGGCTAGACAGGCTGCACTGCAACCACAGCAGCCTCGTGTTGTGCAGCCGTATTCTCTGCAACAGTATGGACAGGCTAGACAGGCTTCACTGCAACAACAGCAGGGTGTGCAGCAACCCCGAGCGATGGGGCAGGTGGCTCAGCATGACGGACAGAAGCCGCAAGCACAACAGTCGCGGAAGCCGCTATGGCCCAACTCTTCCGAGGAGCTGTCAGTCGAGCAAATACAGCAACTGACACCCAGAAGAGCCAAGAAGTACGCATGGGAAAAGAACCTGAGGGACGAGGCGAAGAAGCAGGGTGCTCCCCCCGCAAGAGCGATGTACCCACCGCCGCGTCCCACATCGACCACCCACGAACTCATCGACCTAACAGGAGGCAGCAAGCGCGAAGTTACCAACCCGACTGGGAGCAGCAAGCGCAAAGCCCCTCCTACTTCCGAAACTCAACCAAAGCCAAAGAGGCAACAAGTAGTCAATGACTTGGCAGTCCACAGGGCCACGCAGCTCCGCCTACAGAACGAGCAGCCCAATTGTGGCTTCGGCTCAAATACAATAGTCATCCGTTCCAACCCCAGTTCTCGCCAGCCATCGCCTCACCCATCCCATCCACCCATCTCCCAGAACATCCACAATGGCCTCATCATCGGCTCCCCTGCTCCCTCAGACATATCCCCAGCCCCGGACTTCCACACCCCCGCCTACGTCAAGCTCTCCGACCTCGATCTCAGCGGCAACAGCCAGTCCATGGAAGCCCAGCGGGCCCTCAACTTAGCTGAGATCGCGCGCCTGCGCAGTCTTCTAGATCCCCAAAAAATACGCCAGGCCGAGGCCTTCCCGTTTTTAGGTCCTCACCAGTCCGCGAACGCACAGAGCATATACAACAACACACTCGATCCTGCCGTCGCTGCAGCGTATGAGAGGGTTAGGAGCGGCACCTACGATTTCAGCTTCGGTGATGGACATGTGCAGCCTCAGGCGGCGGAGACGGCGGATACGCTTGGCTACCATCGCCAAGCGGATGGGACGCTGAGGGCAGATGATCCGGGTATGAGCGAGACGCAAGCGGATCTCATGTGGGAGCTTCAGAAAGCTACTGCGCGGGGTTAGATGGCTCGCAGGGGCGTTGGCTTTTGAGCGCGAGGGCGTAGCGTTTGTGATTTAGGCGTTTGAAATTGTAAGGAAGATACCCAGGACACACGGTAAAGCGAACGACGCTGCTGTAACGTTTTTGCTTTCGGGCGTTTGAGATTATCAGCAAGATACCCAGGATACACGCACGATCAGACTGCGTAGCGTTTGTGATTTTTAGTACTATGCGATGGACGAACTAGGTTGAATTGAATACATGGAATTACATTCATGGCTTGACTATGTGATGTTGGTGTGAAGTATTATTGTTGTGTCTCATATTTACTCTACAGTCACAGTATGCTCGCGTCTCTAAGACTACACTTTCTTCGTTGCTCACAGTCACCTCTCTTGCCCACCCCTCCCTCCCCCTTGCACCCTCATACTCGACCAACATCTCACTTCTAACAAACCAACATACCACTATGCCGCTCGAAACCTTAAATACATCTTCTCTGGACATACTGCTCAACACTACAATGATGTTCGCGTTATTGTTTTGCCGCGCTGTTGACGGCCAAAACGGTGTCTATGTTTCATGTGAGGGGCGTTGTGCTGATGCTGTAGCTTTGAGCAGGGCCTTACGGGGGAGATGGTGGATATGTAGAGGTGGCGGGATTGCGCTGCGCTGGTGGGATGTAATGGAGTGGGATGGTAGAAGCAATTTTGCTGGTGTATATGATTAGATTGAGATTTCTTTTGACGATGCTTGATAAAGAAATGTCGGAACCGTTTGCATTGGTGCGATGATTTTGGCTGCTGTTTGCGGGTCTGCGCGCTGAGGAGTGATTGCGCACAGCGTGTCGTCGTATGTAAGTTTGGCTGATATGTGTTGGCTTAGCTATCTTGTGCTGGCTCTATGCGTTACTCTGCATCACGTCGATTACAACGGTGTGTGTTGGCGATGTGACGAAGATGTCTGGGCAGAGAATGATGCACGCATGCCCACCTATAAGTCTACCTTCTGGCTCGTATTCGCTGCTTCCCAGACACCAGCATCTCTCCGCAGTGAAGATGGAACGCAACCTAGACCTTATTCCGACTAGTCGTGCAACGCTCCGGTCCATCCTCCAGGATGCTGGGAGTTTGCACGATCGCATCCTCGAACTAACACGATATCAACCGCGAAGTGACCACAACGCGCGCCCTACTGGCAGGACTGGATTCGGATTGGGAATTCATGATATGGCAGCTTATCTAGATTCCAGCGAAGCCATACATCACGCATGGGCCCAGCAACCCCGTACCCCTTCCATTCCGTCCACGCCTCCCCGCAGCCGCACGTTCAAACGCAAATCCCGTCAAACCCACCGTGCCAAGAGAGCGAAACTGTATACAGAATTCAATGGTTCGGACGAGGAGTCGCCTCGACCCAGACGAACTTCTAGCCTAGAGCCTGATCCCAATGGCGGATGGCGCCCTTGCCACGGTATGTCGTGGCCGTCCCATATGATGGCAAGCCAGCGCGGTGGAAAAGGGTACTCGTCGTCGTCGCCGTCTATTAAGTCGAACCCGCATGGGCCTCCGAATGTGAGAAGAACCGCGCCGGACCGGGGGCCGAGGCATAACAACGATAGAAGAACGATGAGGAGGGTGAGACCGAATAGAGCTGGGAATGGGAATGGAAGGGATGGAGGTGGTGCGGAAGATGACGCGACGGAGGAGGATGGGGTTGAACCGGGCGAGAGCAGTGGGAGAGGAAGGGAGGAAGAAAGGACGAGGTAGGTCGAGAAGTCTTTATTTTTACGAACGGCTTTTTGGCTGTCGCACAAAGTCTGCATGTTACGGAAAGGGCATGAGTTCATTTAACACAACATGACCCCAACGGCCTCGTGGGCGGTCCTCTAGAATTTCGGCAACAGTTGCGTCTGTGACTGCTTCGAGAGCAAACTAGATTTGTCGGGTGCGTTGGGCGACGCCACCTCTCACGACTGGAGTCAAGGCATGGGAGGCTGGACGCCTAGCAGTATGTCGTTCGTTTTGGGCAAGCTTAGAGCAAAAGTGAGCCATTTGGAGGTCGATTTCCATCTTTCGAAGACGAATCTAGCTTTATGGTGGGGATTAAACACGTAAGGAGAAGGACAGAGCACGTATGTTAAATGGAGAGGCTAATATTGGTGTGGATTGAATTTCGGTCTAAGGCCCTCAATGGCCGATGTTTTTGACATTACCAAGTCTTCATACAGTGAGCGCGATGCATAAGCGCTGGTAACTTCCACTCTTGAAGCCAGTAGTCAATCCAATGATGTTGTGAGGTTGTAGCTATTTCAGATCCCGTTAAGCGGCGATGTTAGTGGGCGGCACAGCATTAGTGGAGAGCCACGAAATCGGTCAGCGCCTATCATCCTGCATACGCGAGGTAGACGGTATAGCCGCGCACTATACACGAGCCAACCAGGGCTAGGCATGACAAAATGTAATAAATAGTCTCTGTGCTGGTATTGGACGCGAAACTCGAGATCAAAATGTGGTTTTCGAGATCTCAACCGCCGAGGCACTGTTCTAGAGGGGGTCAAACGGGTGCCCCTCTTTCAGCAGATTGTCGCGGTATGACTTCGCTCTATACCGCCTCTTTCCTATGTGTGTTGTCATTTCCGACAAATCCATACCCGTCCTTTGTGGTCGCGTTCAACCTTTCAAGAATGTACTCGCCTGCTCGAATGGGCTTCCATTGGCTCACTTCTCCGTCTTTGAGACAAGTCGGTAATGTCTCGACAACCGTGTCGTAGTTGACCGAGAAGAAAAAAGGCACACTGTATCTCGCCTCCGTACCTCTATTGACCACTCGGTGAACGGTCGACTTGTACAGCCCGTTTGTCCAGCGCATTAAGAAGTCGGCGACATTTACGATGAGTGCATCTCCTTTGTGCTCGGCGATATGCCATCGCCCGGAAGGCTTGAGAATTTCTAAGCCTGGCGTTGACGACGTGAGAAGAAGAGTGAAGCATTCGTAATCTGAGTGAGCGCCGAGACCTATCTGCTCATCGTTGAAAGAAGTTCTTGGTAGCTGAGAATTTTTGGGTGGTGGATAGTACAACAGTCGCGCGATACCACCTGGGTGCGTTGTCATTGAGTCGAAATATGTTTCAGGTAAGTCGAGCGAGAGCGCAAAGAGCCGAAAGAGGTGCCGCGCCAGGCTGAGCACCTACATTCCCGTTAGTATCATGAACACGATGCGGGGAGGTTTCAAGTAGCAACACTCACTGAGCTATAATACTGTTTTACGGTCGCATGAAAGCCTGGCAGATCATCTTCTTTTGGCCATAGGTTGCCGTTATAATGCGACCCATCGAGATTTCGATACAACCCATCGCCCCCAGTTGGGTCGAGAGCTTCTTCGTACGCAAAATTGAAGCCTTCCTTCCGTTCCTGGTCGCCAGCGATCGACGTGTACTCACTTGGTTCCCAGCCAAGACCCAGCTTACTTTTCTTGACGTGCAATGTTTCTTTCTGTTCAACACTCAGCTCGTCGAAAAACCGTACAGCCTGGTTCAAGATACCCCTTTGAACACCTTCCGGCACTCCGTGTTTGGTGATATAGAAGAAACCTGAAGCTGTACATGCATTTCGAATTTGGGCCGCGACAGCCTTGCGGTCTGCGAATGACGAAGAAAAGGAGGGCGCGAGATCGATCACGGGTATGTCGAAGCCGTCGTCTAGCCTATCGTCCTTCGCGTCGAGCCTTGCTTGCAGATAAGCCGCCGCTCCGTTATGGGCCTCCTCGTACGTTGTCCTGTCCGCTGGAAGGGGCGTTTCGATCGTAGTAGTCGCCATCTACAGGTGGCATGTACGGTGGAAATCTCACTATTCAGAGGTAAAGTAACAGAATGATCAGATTTTATGGATTACAAGATAGGTAGCACAGAAAGTCAGGAATACCTAGGATGGGCTGTCTTACCGGTACTATTGAGTCTAGTGCGGGGTAGCTCATTCCAAAGTTCACCCGCTTCAACGCCATCAACATTCCAAAAGGACCTTCCCCGGTTCTTCCACTGCATTTTTGTTCACCGTCAGACTAGGGCCCGTTCTGTACCTTGCCATGCCGTCCTCCGGCGCTTGACCTCAATATACGCTGCAAGAGGAACCTGAAACCTCACGACCCAGAATTTCTTGGGCTTCTCTTCTAGCGGCTTGAAGTCATAGTTGAGAAGCATATGTGCAAAGATCATCTTCAGCTCGTGCGACACGAAGAAGCGGCCTGGGCTATCGCATGGTTAGTTTTGACGTCCGCTTCCAATGCAGACTGACTCACCAAGCGTGTCTGCCATGTCCGAAGGGGAGGTGAGAATCGCTTGTTGTGACCAGCCCGGTCTGTTTCAGCTTGAGTGTGTCTGCCTTTTCTTTCTTCTCGGGTTTCATTGCGTCATACTCTTCCCTTGCACGAGAGTAGCGGAAGGCATCAAACTTAGCCGCGTCGGTATGGATGTCGCCATCGAGTGCAAGAGGCGTCCATGGACATGAAAGCAGTGCGCCGTACTTTACATGTACACCCTCGGGCGTGACAATGCCCTCCTTGGTGACCACTTTTCGATGGATGAATGTTAGGGCAATCGGCGACGCACGTTGGGACTCACGAATGGCACTGTCCATGCGATGCATTCGGCTAAGGCCCTGTTTGGTCCATCCACCTTCCTCTTGGAGCACACGGTACGCTTCCTCCCTCAGACTTTCGATCACGCTCGGATCGGCGCTCAGAACGTTGATCATCGTCTCATACGCGGTGAGCGACGTAGTATGGATAGCCGCAAAGTTGAGGGGCATAATCCGCTTGGCAATGCGCACAGGAAGTGCTTCATCGAGCCTGCCTTCAGCCATTGCCGTTCGGTAGCTCCATGTAACAAAGTCATGTGGCTCTTCCCAGGCGTTGTACTCGGAATCTTCAGCATCCTTCTTTCTAAGGTCTTCCAGTCGCTTCCTAATCAATGGGAGAGTAAATCTCGAGGACAACCAGTAGTGATACTTTGAAGCCAAACTGAGGAGACTCCCAACAAGTGGATGTATTGCCTTTGGCAGCAGAAAGAGTATCGTCTGTGTTCGGATGACGTCCGTTGTAAACGACAGCACGGCGTCGAGGTACTTTGGCTCGCGGCAAAGTGTCGGGCCAACCAGCATTCGGTTCGTGAGGCTCGGGATCATTTTCATAAACACGTCCATCACCTCAACTTTGGTCCAGCTCTCCATGTCCATCCCGCAGATCGTCTGCACTGCCACCGGAACTTCCTTGGCCAAATCGGATATGATCGCGTTGAGGTTGCGCACAAGATTCTTGTGCACCACGTGTTCATGGTAAGGGTCCCGCAAGATAATGGGCTCTACAAAGCAGTAGTCGCCTTGCAAAATTTCGTAACGCGCAGCGCTGGTGCTGAGAACCGAGTCTGGCTGATCAAACATCCAGCTCATCTGCGCCCTTGGAATAACGATCTCCGCGCGCATGCCCAGAGTGGCAGGGAGGACGAAGATCTTGTTCTTCTTGCTGTACTTCTCGTATCCAGCTAGGAGCCATTCTTTACTCTTTGTTAGTGCAAAGAAGTTGCGCGAGCTTGCGACCCAGCCCTTTCCGTAGCCAAGCCATGGTATCGACGTTGGTGGTTGTTGTGTATTGAAGAGATGGTACAAGGTCGCGGTTACCCAATAGGTTGCAATGGCGCCTGCGACGACGCGCAGCGAGAGTAGGGACTCGTCTCCCACCATGATCGCACCTGAGGTTGAACACGGAAGACCAGCTGTTCTTCCGGCGAGATAGGGACTCAGGATGGGCACTAGCAGGCCTGGGGGAGCGCTCGGCTAAGTTTGCCTTTGTGATATCAACCCCGGTCACGCATGACAAGCTCAAACACTAAATCACCATAAGAGGAAAGCCCTGCTCGCTGCAATCACTCAAGCATGATCGTGGTTAACAAATGATCAGCATGATTCGTCACCCGACTGCGTCAGTTTAAGCAGTCAGCACCACCGATAAGGCGACACAACAAAAGATAAATAAACGAAACAACACAATCTATGCATAGATGTCATTACGGCTAACGAGGATGAGGCAATGCCCTGTTCCTAACGCTAGGCCGTCGTGAAGGAAGCCCTCCTTCTTCGTCCATGCTACGCCAGTATCCCTTGCGAGCACGTTGACGCATTACTTCTTACGGACCATGATTGGCCCTGATGGCGACTTACTTTCACACGACTCAATATAGAAACTAGAGAAGTTGTAGAAAATAACTCGAGAACGGCGCGTTTGCTGACAAACAACACCCACTAAGTAACGACATGATGTAGACCTAAAACATGAGTATGCTCCCTGCTCAGTTATTACGCTGCTGAAGATCTCGAGTTCTACTTCCAGTCTATTCGAACACGTCTGAGATGCCCTGTCCTTGACTAGACGGAGCATGTTGTAAGGTAGCAGGCTTGCGTTCGTACACCCAGAGACAGGTCGCGCGCCACCACATGATCGCGATGCCAGGAGCAGTCAAGGTGGTGGTGGTATGTACATACGCGGAATGGCGTTCGGGCTTGGGTGAAAGACATGAGGTACTTCAGAGCCTGCTTTCCTCCTGTATCACCTACAAGTGACGCTACCTAGGTAGTGCAGTGCTGCGACGAGGCTGATGCTACTCTAGGTAATCGAATACAACGTCCCTTGGATGGCCGGACCCCAGATGTTACGTTAATCTTCACATCAACAGCCACTCAAGCTCTGCATCACGAACGAGTCAAGGCCCTCGTGGCCAGCACTTTGACGCTCCCATTGCAGATACCTCCAGCTCGCTTGCTCCATATACAAGGCCCAAAAATGCATTGGTACTTCACAAGCTGGAAGACTAACAAAAGAAGTCATGTTTCGTGATGTGAAAATTGTGCTATTGAATGCCCACGGCGCAAACGCTTTTTACTGCTGTTCAAATCCATGTACGATATCCGCCTTCACCTCCCTAACTTTCTCTTCGATCTCTTTCAAACTGCTCTCAATGTCCTCGATATCTTCCTTGGCGATTTGCTCTGCCCTCCATCGCTGCCTTCCTGCAACCAAGTACACTGCCATCAAATCTTCAACCCGGATGCCCTTCACAACGTCTCGATAATCTTTGATGTCGTTCTCTAGCAGCTTGATCTCGGCTCTGAGCGAGTTGGCGCCAGCTGCGCGGTCGGTAGCCATGATCGCGGTGCTGGCTTCGTAGTACAGTTTCGCGATGGATATCCAGCGGTCTTTGAGTTCGTCATATTGCGCGGGTAAAGTATGCGAGAGTGTTGGGTGAAAGGGGTGGGTGCGGGGCTTTGCGAGGGGCGTACTGGATGGTTGACTAGGTGTGTTGGTGTCCTGACTGGATGCGCCGGATGCCATGGTGGTTTGTGCGAGCGGGGTTGCGTCGATGCGCAATGAGTAATTGTAGGAGAATGCGAAAGAGCGCGAAGCTGGCTGCGCTACGATTTATGCGCAGCACAGTTTGATCGCTGTCAATGGATGTCTCACAACACTGAGACATGGAAATTTATCAGCTTGAAGCGTAATACGTCACGTCGTAGATTTGTGAGATAATCATAGATATGTTGTCGCTGGTCACGTTGATGCTGATTCACATGCCCGTGTGTAAACTATGACTTAAAGTGGATTATTCGAGGCATGTGTTCGTGTGGTTCGACACGTTGGCTTAAGATGAACGGTTGTTCCCGTACAACGTGACTGTAATTTACCCAATCAGACAACTTTGGAAGCCAGTCCACGTTCCCCTGACCCCTTTCATGGCCGGCTTTCCTCTCCATTCGTATGACTGGAAGTTCTACCTAGGTATCCACGACTTGAGTGCGATTGAGACACTCCAACACACCACAGCGGCCACTACCACCCATAGTCTTGCCGCACGGTAGTATGAGGCCAGAACGTTGCAAAATGACTCTTTTACCGACCAAAGTCATTTTCGACTACTTAGGTACCCGGATGACTCGATCCTATACAGTCATTTTCTCTGCATATAAAGTCTCAATGTTTCCGTGTTCTAAAGTTTCATAAAAAACAATCATCAAACCGAAGCTGCCTGAAATCCAACGATGGCTCGTAAAGAGAGCACAGACCCCTATCGATCCTTATCAGGAACTCGACCAGATTGTAATGTCTGTCAAGAAATGCGAAAGGCGATATAGAGAAATCATCCCAAAGATGGAAGAGATAAGAGGAAAGATGGATGTCTCATCGTCTTCCTCGGCGACCATTCCAAATATCCCAGATAAATTTGACCAGGCTGTAAAGACTCGTATCAAAAAACTTCAGAGAACAGCGCCACCAGAGCTCCAAGGTCACGATCTCGACCTTTACGCTATCAAAAAATTATTTTGGATGCTTGATTGGAACTATAACCACAATGTGATTGAGCAGCACCTAGAAAAGATTCGAGAACACTGTCAAGCGATCTGCGAGGACGAGAATCTTGCTAAGGAAGATTTAATCAAAGATCCTGATGGTGCTCCAGATTCCGTGTTTAATTCCCGTTAAGAGATATTTAAAACGTGCGATTTAGTTGAAATGGCGATGGAAGGCGCCCAGATACACAAAATCGCTTGGATATCGAATGAGAGCGTTGTACGCGTAGTAGACTTGAACAGTCTTCCAGATAGTGAACCGGAAGAGTGGAAAGAAAAGTTTCGAGATACGTGGAAGCGGGGAGTGTCCTCAGCTACTGCGGTGGAACTCTTGACGCCTCTCTTCGAGATAATGCGGGATGTGGATGAAGGTCAAGTGAAGCGAATGAGTCAATCATCTTCTGAGGGATGACTTTCTTAGGCATGTTATACTCTCAATGCTTAGATAGTTTCTGGATAGTGTTCAACGTGTTTTCCGAGGACAGAACTGCTGTTGTGACTATTATCGTTGCGTAAAGGCGCAACTACCTTGGTATTATGTTACACTGGGGCAGCAGTGAAGTAAAGTCTGTGCGCACAGTTATCTATTACTCGTATCTTCATGGCGATTTGTGATACCTGAGCTCACATGGATATTCAGCGTAGAAGATGACGCTGTTACACAACTAAGGAAAATTCCCCTTCTCTCCCACGTCATGGGTCGCTTGCGACTCTTTGTGAGCCGTGTAGTCACTGATTACCACTCGGCCATGTATAAATGCTCCCCACCTACTCCCACCTGTTCTAATTCGCAGATGTTCACTCGATCTTAGTTTACAATGTCCACCAGGAGCACCACAACTCAGCCCTTTGATGCTTACAAAACACTCGATCAATTCAAGAGTCTAGTCCAAAAGCAATCTCGCTATGCCAACGTTGTTCCATACTTCGATGAAGCGAGGAACCTCATGCTATCAGAAGAGCGGAGAATGGAGGAGATCAACTATGTTAATGCTAAGGAAAAGACCAGTATGACAGAGACTTTTAAAATGCTTTGTCAGAATGCACTACTAAGTCTCAAAGACGCCGAGCTCGAGGACAGAGTACTTGAAGAGGTTTGGTGCACGCTCGATGAACGATTACCCACTCAAGTTGTTGAACCCACTGTAAAGATCGTCCAACAGCTCTTCGCAATGCTTTGCGAACTAGATGAAGGTTACGATGCTATTAATTATATCTTTCTACGAAAACCCAAAAACTATTGGTTATCTCCATATCGAAATCTCTAATGACCAAGGCGCTTTTGGACCCAAATTGTTGGAATTTGAATGGATGCCTGTAGGTTTTAAAGGGACGCCTTTACTCAACTGAATACTGCTTTCCTTTGCATCATGTATGTATCTCTCTCGACGTGTGCATCAAGGCTAGGGTTGAGTCAATCTTGGTGATTGAAGTCTGTGGACCAAGAAAGCCTACTCATCGCGATTTGAGTCAAGCTTCTTCACTGTCAGCAACGTCGAAGAACTATGAGCATGACTCTTTAGTTGAAGTCATTTAACCTGCAACTATAAAGCACTTGCGAATCCTCGTTTGCAAAACACGAGTATTAAGAAAGTCTATACAAACTCACAAAGCAGATTAACCATGACGACGAACGAAGCAAAGCCTGTCAGCGCGACAGAAATCATGGCGAAAGTAAAGGAGCTCGCTGCGAATCAGCCGCGCTATGCAAGCGTAGGCAAATTGATAGAAAGATATGAACAAACCGTATTGAGAGCTGCAGACACATTTGCAGACCATGTTCGCGACAGTGACAGCGTTGCTTGCTCGAAAGAGGAACTACAGACTTTTATTAAGTATTTCGAGGAATGCGAAGGCAAAACAGAGAAGCTTGTAGACTGTGTGATATCCACGCTACTCTTGAATTTCATCAACACATCAGATAGCAGCAAGGCTCCTCTAGCCCGGCTCCAAGGCCTGCCAGAAAAGTTTGCTTCCATATGCGCCACGGAAGATAAGGTCGAGCACCGTAGGACGCATCAACTCATCTGTGAGAGCCTTGCCGAGTGTAGAGAAGCTCTCGATGAATTCGAATTGGACGGATCAGAGTGGAGTTGGCTCACTAAAGCAAGTTTTAGTGATGTCGAGCGTGATTCCGTTTTTCGGGGGGCTGGGGAAAAGGCCGCACTTCAAAAGGCATGGACACAATCCATGGCGGTGCTTCTTGCGGTAGAAGGGTTGGTGAGGATATTTTATAAGATTGGCGTGATAGATTGCCCCGACAAGGAATCTGATTGACGGTTCCTTCATTTTGTTTGCCTTAGACTGATGAATCGAGAGTACTTATCATTATCCAATTTCTAACGCGAAATGCTCTTAGCATGTCTCCATCTTTGACACTGAAGATCATCCTTGTCTTCCCAGTCTTTGATCATATTGTTGAAGTGTGTAGCAGTCGTTGTTCGTCGTCGCGGATTGACTCATAATCGTCCGTGTGGCACAGTCACAATGTGCGACAGTCCACCAGTCACCACCTACTCAGTGCTGCGTCAGTATATATGACGCTAAACTTAGTCTGTAACCAGTCATATCTGCTCGCGTATAAATTCTCGATGTTGCGACAGTACCCGCCCACTCCAAAACAACAGCGACAAAACCATTCAAACCATGACTGATTCGACACCGCATGTATATCTTGGCCCATATCAAATTCTGGATGAGATCGAAAAGCTGATCAGAAACCAGGAACGCTACAATGCACCCATTATCTCCGAACAGTTTGGAAAATGTAGGGCAAACATGGAAAAGCATTGTAAGCCAGGAAACTGGTCGACTAAAGACCATAGCGAGCAACATAAGATGACGTGTAAGGAGCTTCAAGAAAGTGCGCCTAAAAAAAACTAAATGCTAAAGAGCTAGAAGACTGAATGTCGAAAGAGGTATGCTATAAATTGGACTCTTGTTGGACTGAATGGGATCTCGAAAAACGGCTAGCGCGAATTCCCCGCCACACTACTAGATTGTGTAAGAGCAGAGATGAGTGGGATGATCTATATGGGTTCCCGCTTGAGGAGGTCCGTATGGGCGTACACCGAACAATCAGGTCCCAATTGGCAAGTTTAAAGGAATGTATTGAGGCATACAAGACATCGAAATGGGGCTGGGTTCTGGATGAGGGCATGATCAAATTTGCGTTAACTTGTGTTTTCGGTGAAACCGAAAGCGCGGCAAAGGTTGAAGGTAAAAGAAGGCTCCTAGAAGGCTGGTCTCGGGCGACGGCAGTAGAAAGGTTGAGGGATGGCTTGGAGAAAATCTTCGTTAATTTCCAGGACAGATCTGCAAGCCTTCAGAGAGGTGGGGAGCTTGATAGAAGAAGTTAATTCACCTGCTGGTAATGATGATGATTTTTGAGGCGAGGTACATACTTTGGATGTCATCAGGACCTTTTCTCAATAGACGTACGGAATGAGCTTATATGGCGTGTCCTTCTTGAACTTCTCCCACGCCGCACCATATCTCTTCTCGCAGTACTCGTTCAAAACCGGCACACCCCTCTGCGAAAAGTCCCAGAAGAAGAACGCACCGACAAGCGCACCGAGCGTATAGCCTCCACCAGCGATGGCATACCCGGCCCTCCAGAGAGTGTATCCACCATAATTGACGTGTCTCGCAAACTGCCACAATCCTCCCGTGTATGCTTTGCCCTTGTTCGCTGGGTCGGACTTGAAGCGCTTACGCTGAACCTCGCTGACCAGCTCCGTGGCCAGACCGATGACGTATAGCGTGCTACCAAGTATGAGGGATGGTTGCGGGAAGTCTGATTCGACGGACGCGGATGTCGCGCTAAGGAGGAAGGCATATGTGCTGACGCTGTTGCAGACAGCGTTGAAGGCTCCGACTACGAAGGCGCCGCTCAAGGGCATTGGCTCGCCTGAGAGGGCAGTGACCCAGATGTTCTGCTTCACAGCAGCACCGACTGCCATGCTGAAGAGGACTAGGCGGTACGGCGATAGACCGAGGCCATCGATAAGGCGGATGCCCGTGTTCGTGGGTAGGCCTGGCGAGAGCGTGCGCAGACCGAGGCGGTGGAATACCGAGGCACCGAGGCCATGGGCGAGGATCGAGTACTGTAGGTACGGCTCGATGCCTCGGAGAATGAAGAAGGCAGCTTTGCCCGCGGGTGTGGGGGTGTAGTCGCCGCGCGCAATGAGGTCGCGCTTCTTCGCCGCGTCAGACCGAGGGTCCTGCACGCTGTCTTGTGCGGACGGCATTGTGGGCTATGGTTGAACGCCAAGAGAGGTATCGACAGCTTCTTATACACGTATTGAGGTTGCGACTTCGGGTTTCAAGCGGTGGGTTGAGGGTGAACATGAACATTCAATTGTCCAACCCGGGGTAATGAACCGTCCATGATGTAATGTTTAACGGTAAGCGAAAGCTCGGCCCCTAGAAAGAGCGATGACCCTCCATTCATTCTCAATATACACACCTTGACGGGTCCTTCAATGAGTTGCTGTTTCTGGCTGTTTCATTGCCTTTGTCTTGTGGCCTAATGGTACGACCAGGTTGAAGAGATTCAATGGTTCGAGGATGAACCACCACATCTGTAATAGGTCTAGTCCGGCGCGTGCACCCGTGATGTCGTGCATTAGCACGATCTGGCTCATTAAACAAAGCGCGATTGACCCCACTACGGTTCCTTCGTGCCTTGATGTCCTGAAAGCTCTGTCTTCTCGTTCATTCCTTGATACTCATTTTCTCGTTGTCGTCGCGCGACTTAACATTGCGACACCATAAAGCGCTCCTCACGCGTCAGGCTCATCTCCTCCAACATCCCCAAACATTTTGGTCCACTTGGCGTGATTATGAACGGGACATCGAGTGCTCCAGTGTGCGACTCGAGCTTTGTCCAGACGCTCTGGCCGACGACACAAATGTTGTCATAACACTTTTTTGGCCACTTTTGACACATTTGAAACCCGGAACTGTGTTAAGGCAGAGCACAAGCCAGAGTACAAGCCAGAGTACAAGCCAGAGTGTGAATGACAAGCTCCTCTTTGACTGCTTGGCCATAACACCAAGCAACGCAGTCACCACTAGCACTTTCCTCCGATGGACAGAGAGCACAAAATCCCCACAACAAATGTTCTAAATATATTTACCTAACATATGTATCCGCATTGGCCTATGCACCAATTACACGAACATCTTTACATCAATGACTATTACTTTTCACGCGATATGCAGTCTCCTGCAGGGCGTCGAGAACATTTCTACCAGACAACCGCGGTTGCCACAGAAGCAACAGAAGGAAAGCATCCGCGAGATCACTACTAACTGGTTTAACAACCAACGACAACATCTCGATAGTGCAAACACAGATGGAGGCGCTGTTCTCTCAGCCCTATTCCCGCACCGGCGAAAAGACCGAGTCCATGGTCTCCAAGCTCCGTTTCTTGCCAAGAAACTGACTACTCTCTTGCGTTTCAACCATGGTCAGAAAGCGCTCTTCGACGGCTGGAAGTCCGGCAAAGCTGGCGACTTGGGAGCGTATACGGAACGGGCCATGGCACCCTGGGATGGCACTTTCAGCACCAAACGCGAGATTCCAATTGAACGGGTGGACAAATTGCTAGTCCAGCTAGCAGCCAGATATCGATTTTCAGACGAAGCAATTCGGCAGAAGCGAGATTGGCACGTCAGGACCGATACAGAACTAAAGGAGATTCTGGTTCGACTGGAGTCATGGGAAGCAAAGTGGCTCGTGCGACTGCTTCTGAGAGACTATTGCACAATC
This sequence comes from Ophiobolus disseminans, assembly GCA_010093685.1. Lineage (NCBI taxonomy): Eukaryota > Fungi > Ascomycota > Dothideomycetes > Pleosporales > Phaeosphaeriaceae > Ophiobolus > Ophiobolus disseminans. Next base: position 856,848 of record MU006225.1, read on the forward strand.
GAGTTGGACGAGCGATATGTGCTCGGCCAATACCACTTCCTTTTGCCGGATCTCCTCATGTTTCAAAACGACTTCGAAGCTGTCTTCAGCATGCTACGAGGCGAGCTTAGCACGTATCCATCCGTTCCTCGCCCATCACAAGAAAAGTTGATGCGTATTGAAGCTGCGCAGAAGCTGAACGCGGTGGTAGGGGTCAAAGTGGCGCGACCGACCTTCCATAGAGCTTGGTCTTTCAAGCATTGCTTCCAGCTGGTTGGCAAGCGTGCATGGGCAGCCGAAGTCAAGTACGATGGCGAGTACTGCGAGATCCATGTTGATCTTAACAGGGTGCCCAACGACATCAAGATCTTTTCTAAAAATGGCAAAGATGCAACCGCGGATCGCGCACCGTTACACCCGACGATACGGAATGCATTGCGGATCGGCCGGCCCGACTGCCAATTCAAGTCAAGATGCATCACACTGGGTGAAATGGTGCTATATAGCGACAAAGAGAAGAAGATCCTGCCCTTCTCAAAGATCCGGAAGCACATCTCCCGCTCTGGCTCCTTCATTGGCACTTGGCAAGACTCCTTGCCCCACGAGTGGGAACATCTCATGATTGTGTTCTTCGACGTCCTCATACTAGATGATCAGCCCGTCTTGCGTCACTGTTTTCAAGACCGCCGCAAGATACTACGCGACCTTGTGAGCGTCATACCTGGTCGAGCGATGCGCTCGGAATGGACACTGCTTAACTTCAAGGATGGAGACGGCATTACAGACCTCAAGCAGACATTTGCTCGAAACCTCGCAGGTAGACAGGAGGGTCTAATCCTGAAACCGCTACATGCGCCATACTTCCCACTGGTGACAGAGCAAGGACATCGGCAAGCTGGCTTCTTCATCAAGTTGAAGAAAGACTACCTGGGCGATATGGGCGGGGAGCGAGACCTGGGTGACTTCGCGGTCATTGGTGCTAGCTTCGATGCGCAAGTTGCGCCAAAGAGCGACCTTAAACCACTGTATTGGACGCATTTCCATCTAGGCTGTGCCACAAATAAGACCGCCGTCCAACGTACCGGCGCCAGACCAAAATTCAAGGTTGTGGCAACCCTGAGCCTCGACAAGTGCATTCCGAAGCCTGAGGTAAAGTACATGAACATCCAAGGCTACGTCCGCCAAGCTGCTCTACACAAAGGTGGTGTAAGCGATGCTTTCGATGTCGAACATTCCAAAGGTTTCGATCGCCGTATGACAGTGGCATTCAAGAAGCCATTCGTCGCCGAGATCCTCGGCGGAGGCTTTGATATGCTCCAGAACGAAATCTTCGAGATGCTGCGCCATCCTCGCGTCAAGAAACTCCACAACGACAGAACGTGGGAAGACTGCGTCACAATGGAAGATCTGGAACGCATGGCTGAAGAAAAGTGGGACGTACCAGACGCCGACAAGTTAGACGGGCACGCCAAAGACGTCGCGCTTCTCGTGAAGCAGTACGTTGGGGAATCTCAAATGACGAGTACAACAGATGAGTCCACACAAGAAACGACACAGCGCACACAGCGCTCCAGCCCGCGCACGACGCAAGACACGACCTTTATCATTACACCACGAACACCACGCGTAGTCCTTTCATCCACAAACGATGCCATAGTGAACGAAACACAACAACACACATACACATCTATCTCTACAACCTTCAGCTCACCTGTCAGCAGCACACAACCCAAACCCACACCCCGGCTCCGCATCCTCGTACGCGAAGACGCATCCGAACGCCTCGCCACCATTCCATCCGTCACGCCAACATCCACATCCATACCCGCGCCGAAGCCCACAGCACTACTCTCAACACCCACATCCACCGCTGACGAACCAAACCCATCGACAGCGAAGAAACGCAACCTCACACAACTCATCAGCCCGCCGGCCGCAAAGCGGCGCAAGATACTGAGTCCGCTGCAGCCGTCTGGCGGGAATCGGACTTTGGGCTCGTTTGATTACGATTCGCAGGAGGGGGTTATGCACATATATGCGAAAGAGGGGGTGAGGGTTGAGGTGCATGCTGCGAGTGTGAAAGAGGGATGATAAAAGACGAGAGCGAGGGTTGCGATGACGTTGGGCTAGGGCCCACTGCGGTGAGAACTTTTTCATCTTTGTATATAACTTACCTATTGGAATAAGGTCCCTGTAGTAGTATGACCACCATAGAGAACCGAGTGGGAGGAGGGACGAGGTAGGGTGGCTGCAACGTATTGTATTTACTATCGTGTTGTTCCGTGTAAGAGGCGTCACCAATTTCACGTTAGGACGTTACAGTCAGCCGTGCGGCCCGTGCCTCCCTTACATCGGAGGTACCACGGCCCTTCCTTCCACTAACCTGGACTGAACCCACACATTCTCAACATTACCGTTATATATAGCGTATTATTAGCATGTATGACAATATAGATATAGTGCTTCAACGATGATGATACGAGCTCTTACTTTGCCACATGTCACAAACGGCAGATCACAAAACAATCATGACACTGTAATTATTTCCATATATCGCCGATGCTGTTCGATGCTCTCTGCACGAGGCTAAAAGTACACCGCCGTCCCACGCCGACGCTAGATTAAGTACAAAATCTAATGCAGATACGTCCGCAGACAATCAATGCTGATATAAAACGCCATTCCCTTTTAGAGATTCCATAGTAAACGCCGAAACCCTGAGTGGGATATCCTCACTCTTCAACAAGAGCTCCTAATATGAGACTCTGGATGACAAACTCCGAACAAGTGATCTTTACCTTCTGCCCACTGACTTCGCCCCTCGCGACGAGTTCTTCCTTCTCCTCAGTGTCGTCGCGCCTGCGCCTTTTGCCTTTCTTCGCTTTGCTGCTGGCTGCAGGTTTGCCGGTACCGAAGAGCTCGGCTGCGGCGTCAGCAACGCCAGCTTCGCCGTTGTCGACGTAGATCCAATCCCACTGCCCGTCTACCAGCATGTCAGCGGCAGCCGTGAGGTCGGCGCAGCGGCCGACGTTTGCGGAACCGAGGGCGTGCGAAAGGAAGACGAAAGGCTGGCGCTTCTCGATCTCCTTCTTCGATTTGCCGGTGACGAGGAGCACGGTTTGGTCGTGCAGCAACAAGTCGCGGTCCCCGACAATTTGGGCATAAGACATGTCATCGGCAGAGGGGTCGTAGACTGTCATGGTGCGCGAGCGAACCACCCCGTTCGGGTCGAGGAACTTCGAGACACCGGCTGGGAGAAGGTATCTACCAAACGGTGCGGCGCGCGAGGCCGACAGCGAATCTTGCACCCAGCGGAGATGCAGGCACGGCACATTAAGAGCGAGTGCCTGGATATACTTGGTGCTGCGGGAAAACGAATCTGAGATAAGCGCGACAAAGCCTAGATCCTGGTATGCAGGTTTCAATGACAAGCCAGTATCCCCAACTGAAGCTGACCTACGCAGGCTCTGGGATGAGGATGGCGTGCCCGCAGACTCGTAGTTGAAAAGCTCGTGAAAACCCTGTTCCAGCACCTGACCGCCGTTTGCCTTGATGACTCTCGCAATAGCTTCCTTGTCGACATCGGCAGCTGTGGATGTCAACACGAAGGCCATATTGGAGAAGACACCAGTGGTTGATCGTGTTGACGATGACGCGACGGATCCAGCACGATTGGTAGCGTCTTTCAGAAGTGATGGCACCGTGGTGCCTCGACGGGAGAACGAAGGCGTAACCGCAGGGTCGATAGCAGTCACAGGCGTGCCCATGCGAGATCTAGATTTGCTAGGCGTTGCAGCCGGTGAAAAGCTAAATGAGCGGTCGCGAAGTCTAGTCCACAGCTGAGTTGTTAGGTAGATCTTAGCAATAGGCACCGATATGGGCTGGACGATAGCCTTTGCCTTTGGCAGGCTGTCTCGTGCCTTTTCTTCTAGCACGACCGTCGCGTATCCAGAACGATCGGTGATCGGAAACTCTTCGCCTGCTAGATCATCGACCTTATCCTTGAACCCTACGACGATGTATGTGTGTTTCTTCATGCCTGGCTCATCAACCTTGACGTGGTCTCCAAGTCGTAAGTCCAGCGCGCGGACTTGAGTGGCCTCTAAGCTCGTGGTGTTGCCATCGTCGAAACGAATCTGTAACTGGCGACTAACAACTCGGCCGAGGCATGTCGCTGGGTAGAAGTGGCTACCAGGCCAGGACGCAAACACGCGGTGGGGCATCAGAACCTCACCTGTCGATGTCTCGCCGCGATCTGATGCCGGTCTGATGGAAGTCTCATCGTTAGCAGGCTTCGGGGTGGTATCCGCCAGCTCGTCTCGCTCCTGATTAACGTCCAGCATATCAACATCGGCGTCTACAACACGACCACGTGTGCCTCGCTTGGTTGGCGTGATTGGTGTCTCTCTATGGCTCCCAGCAGCAGCATTGGGCGAGTTCGGCGGAGAAGACATCAAGTCTAGAAGCTCTTTGCTAACAGATTTCAATGCGCCCTTCTTTTGAGTCTGGGCTCGGGTAGGCCTGGGAGCCGGCTTTGATTTTAAAGTGGCTTGTCTTGTGTAAGGAGCTTGGGCCTTGCCTCGCGCATGTAATGCCGCTAGGGCACCCTGTTGCTCTCGCTCTTGAGCCGATGCTGTTGGTACATCGGGATCCTGTGGTGTGCGCACCGAGTTGTCAGGCGATGAAGGAGGCTGATCAGGCTCAACGTCAGCAGTGCCCGTCGACTTGTGAGGGCTGCGAAAGATGTTACGCTTTGCGGTATAGGTGACCTTTCGTCGTTTGGCAGACGGAAGCGCGGGCGAGGAAGGAGCCATGAAATTGTCTTCGTCGTGCTCGTCCAGACCGCTCAGGCGAGGCATCTCAATTTCTTCTTCGATCGCGGACTGCTGAGTTTCAGGCAAGTTGTAAATGTCTTGTACAGATCGAAGGCGATCACCAGCTTGAATGGTATCACTGCCCCCTTCTTTTGAGCTCGCTGGCGGTTGTCGATCGCCTTGAGACTCCGATGTCTGCTCTCGCGCCGTGTGAAATGGCTCAGTGCTGTTAGTCTGATCATGTGTGCCGGATGCTTCTGAATGATGGGCCTGAATCTCGTCGTTTGAAAGGATGCAATCGTTGGTAGGGAAGAATGACGGCTGCGTCTCCTCGAGCGCATCGGTTTCGGGTACTGTGTCTTGGCGCTGCGTGCGAGGTGGCTCTGGAGCTGCCATTGACTCATCGCGCCCGGCCTCTACTACCTCTGACGAGTGCGGTGGATCATCGTCGCCCAGGAGCGGCTCTTGCACATCTTCGTGCTCCAGATTCTCGGGCACTTCCTGATCGGTTCCAGGGTCGACTTTCTGAGGCCGAATCAGATCTAGCTCGTCCATTTCATCTTCCACTTTGGCTGTCTCATCCTCATCAGGTTCTGGTTTTGTCAGAGGGAGATCATCGTCCTCTGCCATTACCACATCTTCGTTGGCAGCTTCAGGCTCTGCAGAGTCGCGCACGCCGACCTCTTCGTCATACTCATTGTACGCATTCTCGTGCTCGTCATACATGAGTTCGTCATCAGACCCACCAATGGGCGGGCTGCTAGGGAATCGCTTTTCGCCTTCCGGGGTGATTTCTTCATCTAGCACTGGTTCTACCGCGGCCGGACTCGAGCTTGGCGGCATTGGTGGCATGGATGAGGATACGACTTGACTTGTGTAACCGGTCTTGGCACCCATCGTAGTTTGGTTAATGCTGTACTGGTTCATGGAGGGCGACGAAGGGAAGCGCAACGACTTGGGGCGAGGTACGCTTTCGTCATATGCTGTCGTGTCTGGCTGGGAATCCATAATGGCGAATGTGTCTCTGCTGCTTTGGGGTCGGAGTGGGTCCTTGAGCAGTGGCTGAGATGCAGACGCTTGGAGTTGTGATTCGCGTTGAAGTTGAGAAGAAGCAGTCGCGTTTTGAGAAGAGTGGTTGGGTGATTGGCCTGAATGAGTGCGGATTGGGTGAGAAGAGGTTTTTGGCACTTGTACACTATTGATTGTGCTTTTGTGTCTCAATTGGGTTCGTGCGGTGAAGGGCACATCTTGGGAAAGCTCGTCAGGTGAAAGGTCGTCGTTGTGCTTGTTCAACGCGAGCTCGTCTGCTGAGTCCTCTCCGTCTTTGCTATCCTCGCGTCTCGGCGACGGTCGTGACGGCCTGAGTTTTATCGGTGACGACACTTTTGCTTTTCTTGCAGCCCTTCTCGGTGAAACAGGAACAGGCGCTGAAATGTGCGCAAATGCCATGGCAGCCTTGCGCTCCAGATGCTCCTTGTGCTTCTTTTTTTGTGTTCGCCATTGGGCGGCTGTAGGCTGCTCCCAGCTGTCTTCGTCCGGTAGCTGCAGGGGCTGCTCGCGCGTTGTGCGCTTGCGCCTCTCTTGCGACTCCTTCATCGAGACGTAATCCGTCCGCGGTTCACTGGACGACCGGATGATAGGATCCGTCCGTGGCGTTTCGTTCTGCAGAGCCTTGATCGGACTCGAGAAAGCTGGAATCGGGCTGGAATGGCGCACGTGTGAGAAGTTCGGCGAGGGCCGTGTAAATGCGACGTCTTCGATGGGTTCGGCGGGAGCTGGAGAGGTCGGTGCTTGCGTGTTCTGCCAGGCTTGAGTGAGGGACATGGGCGCAATGCCTCCAGTTGTGAAGCCTGGGAACGCAGAAGCGGATACGACGGTGCCAGGCGTTGTGTTTGTCCGCACCGCCGAGCTGAGCATCTGGCCCGAGCTATCCCTCTTCCTCCCTGCCATCCCCGGGGTCTCGAACTTGAGAGGGCTGGTGGGGGCATAGAGCCCCTGTGGAAGTTCGCCCAGCACATCACCGTCATGTATAACGGTGGGGCTCGTCACTGTCGGGCTCTGTTGCTCTTGACTTGATTCAACCAATTCGACCCCGTCGGTCGGACTGTCGCCTTCGTCGTCGTCGTCTACATGCTCGGTGAAGAGCGACTTGGGAGTGTTGAGCTTGTTCAGAATGAACGTCTCTCCAGCCCGGTGTATGCCGCTGGTCCAATCCCTGTATATCTGGCTGTCTGGCTGTGTGTCGCCGGGAGTGTCCATGGCGGCAAAGGTATGGTGCATCCTGGGCGCGCCGTCCACCTCTGTCATGAATCCCGTGCTCGTGGGCGCGCTGTGGTGGGTGAGTAGGGCAGGATTGACATCTCTTGCTGTTGCGACGCGTCGGGAGGAAGGCGCATGGGTGGGCAGGGCAGGCACGACGGGTAGCTGCTGCCCGGCAACGACGCGCTCCAGCTGCGGGGGGATCGCGAATGTCGAGGCAGACGCGGCAAAGCCCGTTTGGTTGCTCTCGGTCGAGGTGGTGAAGTGAACGACCCGGTTGCTGCCTGCGCGCTGCCGCAGCAGCTGTGAAAGTTGGGATGGATCCTGGGTGTGGCGTTTGTCAGTGAGGGAGCGATTCATGAGATCTGCGGAGAGCTGCAGGGGTCCTGGCCCCGGCATCTGTGCATTATCGCATTTGTGCAGGACAGAATAACTCACATCGAAGAGGCGTTCATCGAGCGCACCGAAGGCTTGCGACTCAGCCATGATGAAGGTCCATCTCACGGAGCAGGCTCCAAGACGTGGTGTTGGTGCGCTCTGACGGATTGAGCCGAGATCGTTGACGCGCCAATTATCCGGCCCATAACGCGCCCTCACGTGGCAGACATTGCTTTGTCTCGTCCGATCCGACTGTCATTGACGCCATTGCGACGTCTCATCTTGGTTCAAACGATCCAAGAGGTGGAATGGCAGAGTTTTGGCTCACACTTTTTGATAGTCTTGCGGCATTGAGCATACATATTCCATGGGCAGTAGTTCTGCTCGACCGTCATCCGCCCTGCATGCTCTTTACACCTCAATCGATTGAATCGTCTTCACAGTTCCAATTCTGATCAAATGACCTAGTCCAATTGCTAGACGTACACTTTGTACAAGACCGTTTCACATTCCCCCAACTGTGTTGCCACATCCATGCGAATCTTGAAAGGATGGATTCGTCCTTCCCCGATATATCGTCCCATTTACTCAACCAAACGTGACCCATTGTGCACCCTCCGTCCTCGTCTTCATGTTGGCCTCCACTTAGCCAGCAAAAGTGTAGTACAGTGCCGTCATGATCGTCAATCCCACCACGCTCCAGCCCGTCCTGATAACCTGCGCGTTCTTGAACCCAAGACCTAAGTCCCACGACAAATGCCTGACTCCGTTGAGGCTGTGGAAGAAGAATGGAAAGGCAAAAAAGGCCTTGAGTCCGACCTTAACAGCCGCGGGCCAAGCAGCGACTGTCGCAACCATCGACGCTGTCTCAAGATGCCATCCCGTGTACGGCGCAGCGAGGTAGGCGAATCCAAAGAGGTACAGCGAGCCGGACAGGATGATGCCCGTCACGCGGGTGAGACTGGATGCGTACCATGTGATTTGGGGCTTGTAGATTGAGAGATGCGGGGAGACGGGGCGTTGGATGCGCTGCTTTGCGAGAATCTCTGCGGCGTCGGCTTGGGAGGTTGCTAGTCTAACAGCGCCGTTAGTATACAATATCGAGGCGTGAGTTTGCGACGAGAGTGTGCTGCCACTGCGGTCATGTTCCGTACCTCCGCTGCACCAGGCTCCTCGCAGACTGGATCCGCACGCCAGGGACGGCCGCGCGTCGCAGGCCAAGCTGAAAGAGTCGCATCGAAGCCATAATGCTCAATTGACTCTAAAGTTGTGTGTCGAGGTGTCGAGGGCGGTCGTTGACGATGTCGTCAAGCTCTCCAAATCGCTCCGGCGGCATTGCCTCGGAACATGTGCACCCAATCACGGCACCGGGTTTACTAAACCGCCTAGCGCCGTCGCTGCACCCGAAATCTTTTCGCGCGCCGCAACGGTTCTGCTTCCTCTCACAACGAACCTCGATATCGCCGGCAATGAGCGCAAGCGCTGAGTTGCTGGAGTGACAACCTGTTTGTCTGCTGGCGTTATGTCAGTGGACTGGGTATATGAGTGTTTGGAGAGGGACGCCCGTAGTTAATCGCTCGTATGGTCCAAATCTATGGCCCCGCGAGTTTCATATCAAGGCAACATTTCATGTAGTGAGGGAAGCTCTTAGAGGTGATCTTCCAAAAGAGCACTGTAGCAGGATGTGTCATGTGATGCAACCGTGGCAGCCCTAGAGAGGACCTGCTGAGTCTCCTGCATCGTGTGGTGACCCTAGCATGACACCAGGGCGCACTTAAATATAGTGGCAAGAATCGACCTGGTGTTCTTGGACCCGCACAGGCTGCACGACATCTATAGCAAAGGAAACGTAGTTGTTGACCACGACTAGCTCTTAAGCATTACCTATGCTTGACATCCGCAGAATTTTCCTCGTGCACCTGCTTCTTCACTTCTGCCGCAACAGCGAGACCATGACCACAACCCCACACTTAAGCTTTCGCATCCGGTAACAGTACTCACCACTCGAAGATGCCCGCGACACCAGCTGCTAGCTCTAACGTGGGGCTACAACCCAATGCCTACATTTACAAGATCATCAACACAGCACCACGGCAAGACCCTCTTACATACTCAAAGGCCGATCAATTAGCTATCATCGCATCAGACGACTCGCTACGCTTCCTGGACCCAGCCACATTGAATGTGCTTCCTGGTGGCATCCTCAAAAATGCGAATGAGAAAATAACGTGCCTCGAGCGAGCCAATGACGTACCAAGCAATGTTGTAGCAACCGCAGGAAGAGATGGCATGATCAGATTCTGGGATAAGAGGAGTCGACAGAAAGCACTTGAGATCCAGAGTCGTGCGTATACATCCAGGGCTACCTATCAACATAGGTAGCGAGAAGAGCTGACCTAGACATCAGCACACAAACTGGTCTCGGCATTAGTATGCGACGCTCAGAAGAACTTTATCGCTGCTGGCATTGAGAACCCGGATGACGGTACAGGCGTGTCTCCAGTCTACATCTGGTATATACTTCATCAGCTGAAGCTCAACATATTCTGATCGTGTTCCAGGGACCAGCGAAACCCTTCAGTTCCTACTCTGACCCTGGTTGAGTCACACACAGATACCATAACATCGTTACAGCTACACCCAAACCACCCAACTCTGCTGCTCTCATCAAGCACTGATGGTCTGGTCAACATCTTTGACACCTCTCAGGCCGAGGAAGAAGACGCACTGTATCAGGTCATCAACCATAGATCGGCCATTGCACACGCAGGCTTCATGTACCCTAGTACCGATATCTATGCGCTCGGCACCGATGAAACGATGAGCTTCTATGCGCTGCAAAGCCAGAAGGAGGAAGAGGAGGAGCCCACACCAAAAGCGTTTGGTGATGTCAGAGAAGCGCTGAACTGCGAGTATCTTGTCGATATGCATTGGGTTGGCACGCAGCCTTTCGTAGCAGCAGGGAAACACAGGTACGTGGTGGACCAGTACACTTATCTCAGACTGTACTAAACCCTCGTAGCGAGGGTACTCTAGATCTCGTTCCTATCACGAATACCTCCGGTGGACCTCTACAGTACAGCTATTTCAACCTCAAGACGAGCATTCGACTACCAGGCGCTCACGGCGAGGAAATCGTGCGTGATATATATACAGACACGCAGGTAAGTCACTTCGAGCACACAGTCATGCGTAAAGGAACTCCATGTACCCCACATATACACACACATGAATTCTCCCTCTTTCCGAGCACCTCCTCATACCCAGACTGCTTCAAGGGTACCGAGCTCACATCTACAGACACAAACCTCGTATACATGCGGCGAAGACGGCCACGTCCGCGCCTGGAAGCTTTCGGGGGAAGAGATCATGGACGTCGACGACGAAGAAGAAGCGGCACCAGTAAAGAAGAAGAGCAAAGATAAGGACAGCAAGGCACGTCGCAAGGAGAAGAAAGAGAAGCACCAAGGAGACGATAAGGAGAAGGCGAGATTCAAGCCATACTAAGGCCTGTCTATCCTCAGAGCACTTTTATCAGTCAAATACAGTCTTGAAAGCGTCGCGAGTATATTCAGGCGTCCCATTAAAATCTGGGCAGTGCGGCACGAGTTCTTACAATACCTGATGCTGCTGCTTGAAATGACATATGACGTCAGCCATGCTTCCCACGGCACCGACGGCTACCATGTTGCCCACTAACAGATCCCAATCGTGGCAACACCCTGTTCATCAAACATTCTCTATCATTTACGACCACAATTTACGATTCCTCACGCACAATCATCACCAGCCATGTCCGATCGCTCCAACGAAACGCTCCCAGAGCAAATGACACAGGGTCGCACAGCGGTGGATATTATCGACGGTACGACGTCTCCTCACACGCTTAGTTTTACTTCCGCCTTACCTCCGCCTTGACTCGACTTACTTGTTACTAGATAATGCACACAAAGACGGCTCGGCGCTGAAGAAGGCCGTTGAAATCGTTAAGAAGCCGTTCGAGCATGGGAGCGGCGGTGATGGTGGGGCGCATGGGCAGCCTGAAGTTGTCGCTGAGGGCGGGGGGCTTGGGAAGGAGGGGAAGAATGGGGGTAAGACGGGGCATGTGGAGGTTAGTAGTTTAGCATCGTGAAAGGGGAGTATGGCGACGGAGAAATTGGGAAACGGAGGATGTATGGGGATGGAGTCGAAGTAAGCGAACGAGTTGTTATAATTCGTGAGATCGTTATGATAGCGAGGGTCAGCAAGGAGGAAGTCGTAGTGACAGACCATAGGTCAATCCAAGGAAAGGAAAGCAAACCACCAACTCCTCATCGACTCATACCAATTTAGTCCGTCCACTCTTCCACCCTTCCACTTCGTCGTGTGACAGTTTGATCCAACCACCTCCAACACCCAGACCCTAGTTCTCAACCACAGGCCCAACAACACCAGCCCTCGCCTCCGCATCCTCACGACTGAACGTCCTCAACTTCCCACTCCAAATCCCCAAGCGCCTCTTCACCATCTTCCACATCTCAATCGCGCCGACATACAACACAACGGCGCCAAACGCAACACCCCACTCCCACGTGATAGCCCCGTGCTTGAACACCTTCTCGTTGATAATGGGGAGATACACAATCGGAAACATGAGTCCCAGCCCCGCCATAACAGCGAAGAAGAGAAAGCGATTGCGCCAGAGCGTCGGGAAAATGCTGAACGCGCGAGGCACGCTCGTCTCGGTGTGCGGATACATATTGAACAGACTGCGCGCGAAATGCTTGACTTCCCACGCCGTGACGAGCAGCAAGAGCGTTATGGTCGCATACGTCGTCGCGCGTGCGCGGAAAACAACATCACACGTCTCGTTCCAGCCCTCATTGCACCCGGAGCCCAAGTTCCCGCCGCCAGGACCCACGTACGCGACGATGGCGAAACTAAACAGGCACAGCGCACCCATGCAGAAGCCGTAGATGAATTTGTCCGTTATGAGCTCCGCGCTGAAGACGCCTGCTTTGACGTCGTGCGGCGGGCGCAACATGCTGTCTTGCTGCGACTCTTCGAGGCCGAGGCCGATGGCGAGGAAAGACGATGTGATAAGATTTACCCAGAGGATTTCGATGGGGGAAAGGGGGAAGACGGAGTGGTTGTCGTTGTCTTTGAAGGCGAGGCCAATGAGGAGGAGGATTACTTGGGCGATGTTGGAGATGAGGAGGTGCATTAGGAACTAGATTTTGTTAGTATGGGTGTGCATGGGAAGGCAAAGTGGGTGAGCTTACTTTTTGGATGTTGTCGAATAGACGACGACCTTCTTCAACGGCTTTCACTATCGATGCGAAGTTGTCGTCAGTGAGAACCATCTCCGCTGCGTCTTTGGCTACGTCGCTTCCGGTGCCCATGGCCATGCCCACGTTGGCTTGCTTGAGGGCAGGAGAGTCGTTCACACCATCACCAGTCATGACGCAAAAGCGACCTCGCCTATGGAGGGCTTGCACCATCTTGACCTTGGTCTTGGGGCTACATCTTGCGATGACAAGAGGTAGTGTCTCCATAGCGTCGATCTCATCCTCAGTCATCTGATCGAAATCTCTAGCGACCATGACAGCTGAGGATGGAGTGCGCTCGTCGATGATGTCCACATCCTTGGCGATGGCGCGAGCGGTACCAGGATGATCACCTGTGAGCATGTGCACGGTAATACCTGCTACCTTACATTCACGGACAGCACCTTTCGTCTCCAGGCGAGGTGGATCGTAGATGGCGACAAGACCGATAAATTCGAGGTTTTTCTCAACTTCGGCACGTTCGTCGTAGTTCGCGCCGGTAGGAAGTGTCTTGTGCGCAATGCAGAGAACCCGTAAACCTTCGTTGGCCATAGACTCCGCTGACTGCAGAATCTTGTCGCGCTCCTGCTCAGAGATGTTCAGAACAGGAAGCATGAACTCAGTAGCGCCCTTGGTGTAGACGTCAATGAGACCAGACTGGTTGTCCTTGTACAAGACTGTCATCTTCTTGACTGTCGAGTCGAAGGAGAACTCGGCGGCGAGATGGATGTTGTGCGTGCTGAGAATCTCTTCCTTGCCCATATTGAAGCGAGACGCCAACACATGCAAAGCGATCTCAGTTGGTTCACCATGTGCTTTCCACGGGGCGGTTGCAACACCGATAGCGGTTGGCGGCCGCGACGCAGACTCAATTGTTGAGGCGTCGGTGTCACGATCATCGCTGTTGGAACGATCGAAGGCACCCTTCTTCTCGTTGGATGTATCATTCTCAAGATCGAATGAAGGTCGAACCTTGGAGTTGTTGCAGAGAGCGATAGTGCGCAGGAAGCGAGCCATAGCCTGGTTTGGTGCAAAGTTCTCAAGGCCAAGGCGTTCGCCGTCGAGACTCACATGACCGCTTGCGGGGCTGAACGGATCGGTGATGGCATCGATGGTGAGAATACCTGCCCCAGGAACGATGGCTTTCTTCGACACCATACGACCTTGAGTAAGAGTACCAGTCTTATCAGAGCAGATGTTAGTAACTCCTCCAACAGCTTCGATAGCCGACTGGACTCTGGTAATAACATTTGCTCGGGCCATTGCCTTTCCTCCAACGGCGATGGTGATGGTCAGTACCGCGATGAGCGATTCAGGGATGACGGCGACAGCGACACAAATTCCGTAGATGAGGACTTCGCCGCCAACCTGCCATTTGCTTGCCGAGAAGACAATGATGGCAAGGATAATCGCGAGGCCAAAAAGGAGAAGCGCAAACTTGCTGAGGGTGATCTGCAGGGGTGTGCCGACGAGACCCAAGATAGTCTTCAGGCCATTGTAAAACCTCCTAGCAAGCTTCTTCAAGAGGGTGTCATCGCCGTCTTTCTTCTTCTCTGGCTTATGACGAAGCATGACAGCAATCTTTCCTACTTCCGTTCCCATGCCTGTGGCTACGACGATACCACGGCATCGACCGGACGTCATCTTGCTACCGGAGTAGGCGAGGTTCGTTCGGTCACCAATGGCCATCATGTCATCGTCGAACTTCAGCTCAGGCGTCTTCTCTACAGGGACAGATTCACCAGTGAGGAGTGCTTCGTCGGCGAAGGCATTGATGCCATCAATGAGACGGAGGTCGGCGGGTACAATACCACCAACACTGAGCTGTACGATGTCGCCGGGAACGAGGTCAATGGCTTTGACCTTGATGTCCGAAACGCCGTTGCGAGTGATTGTGGCTTCTGGGGCAGTGAGACTCTTGAGAGATTCAATGGTCTTCTCAGCTCGGTAGTCTTGCCAGAACCCGACAATAATGTTCAGACAGATGACTGCAGTGATTACGCCACCTTCAATGTAGTCGTCGATGCCAAAGCTTATGGCCATGACAATGATGAGGACGAAGGTAAGACTGTTGGAAATCTGCCTCATGAGAATCTTCCACATGGATAGCCCTTCAGCTCCTTTAACCTTGTTAGGGCCATAGAGCTGGAGGCGGGATTCTGCTTCGCCATTGCTGAGTCCATGGCTATTGGCGTCAGCAGGTAATTATGAGCAACGAGGCTGCCGTTCTCTTACTTGATATCAACGTGGAGTTTCTCTGCAACTTCTTCGAAGGAGAGTGTGTGCGGGGCGTGCAGCGTGGGCGGCGTACCACCATCGGCTAGTATCGGCTGGAATTGCCTTTGATTGGGTGCAGTATGCGGCTCATTTAAACCACATATAGGGGGTTCGTCAAGTTGTTGGGGAGAAGTCTCCTCGACGGCAGGCAAGACGGTTTCACCCATTCAAGTATGTAAGAACACGCGTGGTGTTGTTTGTGAAGAGCAATCTGGGGGCGCTCGCGGGGGAGAAGTTATAGGCGGTTTGTTGGATTTAGGGCATGGCGGGGTCACGCACGCTAGCGCGAGCGACGTGGGTCCTCCCAAGCGTGGAGGTTCTTGGAACCTCTTCATCACTGTCGCCTCATTGTTCCAGTAAACTTAAGAGCTCTCGTCATATTCTCTGAGAGAATGACGCATGGTTATATCGTACACTGTTGTCCTGCTTCAAGCCAAGCACATGAAGCTCTGTTGTGAAGCACAACAAAGTTGACACTAACAGAGATGCAAGCTGACTTATTCCATCGTTGACAAGTCGATAAGAATCTTGGCTGACGGTTCCAAGAGTTCTTTTGCATTTCGTTGCCGCTTCCCGGGCATGTGTGTATCGATACGGTGATGCACAGCCCCGTGCCGAGATGTCTCGGCTGTTGGCATCGTACAAGATACGCCAACGCTGGTCAGAGTGTCATCGCATCGATTTTGCTTGTGCACATGCAGTGTGCTTGGGCAAGCAATCGCAAGACGCGGTACACTCAAAAGTGTAGAGATATCAGTGACGAGTAGGAACCAAGAAACAGGAGGCGTACAGGCTGTTGTCCTCGTGCTTGGGTGAGCACCGAATTCGCAGTAGTGTGCTGATACCGCCACGCGTCATTTCGTGGTTCGATTGAACAGGAATTGTACCGCCAATGGCAAGGAAGTTGACGCCAGTTCCGTTCTATGGGTGTACATGCTTGGAAGTTGGCAGTCAGGCTGTTTGTAGATCTGCGGATATACTAAAATGGCCGAAAGAACCGTGTCGCATTGTGAGGCGGATGACGGTTGCCGTAGGCTTGTTGCTTGGCGATCGTGAAAACAGTGCGACACGCAAAATGGAAGCAAGAATGAGATGCAGTACGAGAGATATAAATACATCGAATGTCGTTGAAATTGAGTATTTTATCGATAGGCAAGAGCCGCAAGCCCACGTGGAGTCTTGGTCGGGCGCTCTCGCCGTCGGCGCAGCGGGGCATCAGAGACTTCAACACCACATCGCGGCGCCATCCTACAGTCAGCAATTGCACCTAACTCGAGCGGTTGGTCTTGGTACTCAGCTGCTAGTTGTCCAAGCACATCAACATCCAGCGAGATGCACAACGTCAACCTTCAACACGGCTGCGGCAGTCTGGATGCATCACATCAGCAAAAGCATCAGGTGTGGCAATACTATTCATAGATCAAGCAAGACTTTTGATTGTGCTGACGTTCAAATCGCGCCGAAGACCCCATCCAATGCCGTATTATCCTTCCATGCAAGATTCGTAAAGTCGTAAACTCCAAGCCAAAGACACCGCATCCGACCACCATCCGGCTAAATCTCCCTGAACGACTCGGCCTCAGAGATACTCGACGACCGACGAGGCTCTAGCTGGCTCTCTGCTTCCGACAAGGCAGCTGCATACGACATATTGAAAGTCGCCGCGAGATAGCGGGCGTAGTTCTTCTTATATGCCTCAGCAGCGTTCTCTTTCGACTTGTGCAGCTCCTTTGTTGGTGAGGCACGACCTGCTTGAAGATTAGAGGCAAAGCCTAAGTTTGGTTGATCAAATATACCCGATGAGGTGGGGCTGTGGAGGACTATCGACGGCGACAAGGTGGGAGAAGATGAAGGAGAAGGAGATGAGGAAGGTGTGGCGTTGAATGGAAGAGCAGGCATGATGAACAAGTGCTAAGAGTGGCTGGTGGTAGTAGTTCGAGGTTTGTATGAGGATAGTTCTCTGGTGTCGATCCTGACTAAGTCCGAAGCTGAATTGAGCTTGAGTGACTGAAGATTGATGGTAATGATATGCTTCTTCCGAGGGTGCAGACAGCGATCAATTTATACGTACATGGCGCCGTCGGATGCCAAAGTCACGATCGAGGACTCACCGCAACACCCGAAACAGCACGAATCGCGCTCTGACGATAGGTTCAGAACCCAGACACCGATGCATGCATCTCGATCAGCCCAGTAATTGCAACGTAATTGGCGGTAGATTGTTCCCTAGTTCAGAACGTGATCAAGCCGGGTTTCAACTGCGCCATTTTATTGTCTTCTCCACACACCGCCAGACCTAACCGACCAAAGAGACGTCGACATTTCCCCAGACTTTGCCTGCGGGAGCCACGACGGCTCAGGGGCAACGCTGCCCACCAAGCTCTTTTCAGCTTCTTGCATCCGCTGCCCTGGGACGGTAAGTGGTCGCCAATATGAAGGTGCTGATTTGCAGGCCTGAAGCTCCTCGCGCACTTACTCGGCAGTACACGATAGCCAGTATGAGACGCTTCTCGCTTTTGCGATAAATTCCAGGCTACGTGGAGCACCTCATGACTAGATGGCGCAGCATTTGCAATGACAGTCGCTGAGCGATCGCCACGTCGTAAACCGGTCTCCACGAGGGACGCAATGACACAAGCCAATATCGCCTTTTGTGCTGAAGATGACGATGTTGCAGTCGTACCCTTGTTGGAGTGGAGCAACCGTGCACCGCCTAGACACGAGCAGTTACGCCATCACTCAGCCTTCCTTTTCTGGAACACGAGCAAAGTCTTTGTGCGATCGAACCCTGTCAGCTGGCTTGACACGCAGGCTGTTGAAACGAACCGTCGACCTGCTAGGATGCCATCAGATCCACGTTGTTGGTCAAGACGTCTCAAGTGTTTGCAGCGTGTACGCACTTCTGCATGGTAATTATGGACCATGCAAGACCACCGGGAGAGGACTTTTCTAGACTACTCCAGATCTGCAGCTAAACAAACTTTTTCGATCGTAGTGCCTTTCAGCCGCGAGAAAGCGAGGCCAAGGATTTCTCACACACAAACTCTTCCTCCATGCGACTTATGCTGCAAGGCTCCACCAGGGCGTATCCACAGCAATGTCTCCACTGTTAGTTATAATCGTACTTTCAGCATTCACGATCCTTCGTGGCCACATACGACACTCCAGCAGACCTCAAGCTTCCTGTATGGTAGTATAACGCCGAACACCATAGTCCAGACGTCGTGAATTACGTACAAAAACCGGTTGGTCCACCGCCGAACGTCACGATGTCAAAGGGGCGTTCAAACGTCTTCTGTGCAGCCATGTCAGGAGGACGATCGGCGGCGGCCCCGCATTGTCTAAATCCGGATGGCTCGGCTTCTTCTCCTCTCTACCCGTCACGCCTCCCTTCTCAAGGTAATGGTCGCGGCAACAGCACATCCAGGCCCGTCTGTTTCGTCTAGTCCTGCGTTGCGTCGGGTGTTACGATTTCTGCGTTTCGTCAACAGTGGAAGAATGTTTCCGACTTTCCAGGTCCGCCTGGTCTTGCATGTAATTGGAGGGGCTGCATCTCGCTGTCAACACGCGCAATCACAGCCACTCAGCATGGGCGTACCACCGCCCCAGCGCGCCCTAGTTGTATACTTTGCAACCTGGAATAATACCACCGACGCTACAGACTAACATTTCAAAATCAAAGTATTTGCAGCTCGAGACGAAATGAGGCATTTCACAACCAGTACCAAACCTCTCACAGTGGAGCCTCGTCGATCTGTACAACTCGAAAACGACGGCCACCATAGCAAAACATGATGAGCACGTTTCAATGGAGGGTATCAAATCCCGCAATATACATCATCGCTAACGTGTTCACCGCTAGATCCAACAGTACCTGCATCCTTATCGCGATATGATTGAATTGGCTTGCCCTGCATATTGCAACTCTCGGCTAGAAACACATGCAAAGTTAATGGCCAACACTTTCATCACATGTCAGCAATTGAGGCTATGCACATAGCACCGGCTATGCATGCTTAGAGATAACCTATTGCGCGATTTTCCGATTCTCGAATTGTGAGGACTGTGGTAGGAAGCCTACGGCAAAAGACTCTTTCAACGCCTTGCAGGACCTGGCTGCTTGCAA
The DNA here is from genome assembly GCA_010093685.1 of Ophiobolus disseminans. Lineage (NCBI taxonomy): Eukaryota > Fungi > Ascomycota > Dothideomycetes > Pleosporales > Phaeosphaeriaceae > Ophiobolus > Ophiobolus disseminans. The sequence goes on from MU006225.1 coordinate 875,987, forward strand.
CCAGGCCCACATCGTCGGCACTAGGTCTATATCGCATTCTTTGAACGAGCTGCCTGAACATGTCGGACGCTATTCGAATACTAAAGAACGACCGAGCGACCGAGCAAGATCAATGCACTCGCAGTCGGCTTCGCATCCAAATAAATAAGTCGGCACCAGATCGCTAGCCGCACATAAGTGTAACTTGAGCTTGTGGTTGGTCATGACGATAGAACTTATTATTTGAAACATAGATCAGGCTATCACAACCCCGAGTGAGCAGTATGAGGACAATCGCAATTAATCCTCGTCAGTACTGTGCGTGTCACGCCCTGCCTGGGCTTGACCATAACCATGCTACAAGCTATTTGCCTTTAGCAACCATGACAACTTCATCCACCACCTCCAGTCGAGGGATTCTCGAAGCGAAGATCCGCTATGCTGGCATGTCGTCTGCGAGAGTTAGAGTCACGCTCTAAATAATCTTATAAGCGGTGGCATTTTAACACATATTATTAACAATTATTCCAACGTCTTCTAGCAGAGTATAAACTGAGCTGGCTTTGGCCTCAATATGAGAAGAGTCCATTGAAGATCGTAAAGATACTAAGAGCTTACTATTGAAGGTTGAAATGCGCGGTAAGTCGTAGGGCTTGATGGCGATGTAGCCAATCCTCAGTTCACTTCACCAAAAACGTACTTCCGAACAGCCTACAATCACATCAGCAGAGAAGGAGGTACGCCGAGACTTAGTTCTTACCGTACGAAGGGCATCCAGATGTTGCTGCATGCGAGCATAGACCTCTCGATACTGTTCGATGGTTTCGCTCACAACCCGAGCCTTTGTCGTTTGTCCATTGCATATGGCGTTCATCTTCAGCTCCATCTACGCCTGTCGTTAGCAGCCCGTGGTGGAAATCAATCAAGGACGTTATCTTGCCTCTTTGCGTAAAAACGGCTTCGTCAAATTGGTCTCAAAACCCATGTTCACGTGGCCTTCAACTAAAGCGACCCCTAGCGTCGTGGGTATGGATTCCCGAACACCTGTTATAGTGCCACCTCGACCAGCGCTACCGCGACCAGCACCGCCATTTCTGCCGCCACGACGACTGGCTATTGTGGTTCTACCTATACGACCATTTCTGACTCTCGCTCGGGCTGGCAACTCCTCGGGCTCGTCGTCGCTATTCTCATGCCGCACCTGTCTTGCCTGAGCTCTGGCTTCGACATGTTGTCGGTTTATGATTGTGACAATATGGTCGGCTATTGTGGCATCAGTGCCGATACCGTTCGCGTTCATCAGTGCAAGTAAGTCCGGTTCAGTTACATATCCAGGTGGTGACGTCGTACTCTCAGAAAGAAGAGCTTCGGTCGGTTCGAAGACCTCGCCTTCAATGAATGAAGGAAGTTCTTGGCTGCTCCACCGATCGTAAACATAGACATCGAGATAGATGCGCTCTAATATTACAAGGCCGGATGCATTGAATGCTTCCGGTCCATAGAGAACACTAATGTCGGTCTTTGACCCCTGGGCGTCTTTGCTACAGCATGCCAGAAAGCGCCGGACGACGAACTCATGGACACGCTGCTCTTCGTGTGAGAGCGTGACTGGATTGACGAAATTGACAAAATGGATAGGCGGGTGGGCCTTGTCATTATTACGTCCGTTACGGGGCCACGAAAAGCCTCCTTCGGCCAGTATTGTTGCATATCCAGCCCAGCAGCCGCCCTGCGCCTGGTTCTGGACGAGGCCGCGAAGGTCCATACCCCGATCGAACTGATCTGTCTCAGTTCGTGGATAGCTAACCCAACCTTTTTGATATAGCTTTTCTGCAAGCTACAGAACCTTTTGGCTGTCCGTTCCTAAGAATCTGCTACCGCACTTCTGAAGCTCTAGAGTCGTCAACGGTAAAGGTTTCCATTTGCTCGTTGGCGTGGTGTTGACCTTTTTGACTTGAGCGTTCTGCGAAGTGAGACACCACTCGTAGAGAACAACAGCTGTCATTTTGTCAAAGAGGTGTTTACGAGTCCAAGTAAAGTTCACTTTTATTCCAGCTTTCTGATGCATCAGTTTGATACACCAGAATGATTCCGGGGTAAAATTCTGAACGCGCAAGTAGCGCTCGACGATGAAGCCAAGCGTGAGAAATTGACAGCTCCCGTAGCTGATTATTTGAGAGGCTTCTGATTGATTGATTCGCTGGAGTACAGGACGAAGACTCAAAGTGAGGTGTCGGGTGAAAGGCCACACGAAGATCGAGCTCGATACGAGAAGCTACTGCGTCGGCTTGTGGTTCGCTGAGAGTGGTGGGATGATGTGCGGCGTGAATGATATGCGCCCTTTCGATATTGGAGAAGTGTGCTCTTACTGTGCTGCCAGTGCGACCCAGTGCCTGGTTGCTTTGTGCTGCCACCGACCGAATCTCGGTGTCTATATGCTCACTTTCGCGGTCGCAGTCGGTCCAGATATAGAGCACGTTGGTATGGCGAGCGTGTCGCTAAATGTTATCCGCGATAGACTTTCTGTTGCTACCAACAAAAACCTCGATACGAGCGTCAAAAAGAGCAGATGGGTTGCATGATGTCCAGCTCTTGTATTGCGGTCCAAACTCGTGGCTGAGGAGGTGGCCTAGCACAGAGGTCATTGTGACACGACAATGGCCCCATTGCGGAAATGTGTAATTGAATTCGTAGTTCTTTACATACGGATTGCCTTGGATGTTGTGCTGCACGTCCATTAGCTCGACTGGCGGATTGCGTGCGTCTGTGCTCACGGTGGTCACTTGATCTCCCAAGTGGTTTGCAATTGCTTTCGCAATCGATGGCTTTTCCGCAACGCATAACACCGTTCTCACCGCCATAGCGAACTGTGTCTTTTGCGTTGACACAGACCGGAGAGGCGAGATTTATTACAACCCTCGAAGGACAAGTCTTTAAACGAGCGCAGGCCTATGCCCGTTTCGGCCAGGTGAGTTAACTTGGTAGGTCGTGAGCGCCTAAAAGACACGAGCTCCTCCGTACGCGATGCGGCGATGATCGTGAACCGCTTCGCATTTCCAGTACCTACCGCTCTAACTGTATTGGATAAACGCATCACATGACCTTGGTCATGCTTTTAACGCGACCATTCCAAGGCGCTTGCCGCATGCCCCCTCAACTGGATCGTTGTACCTGCAACCGGAACTTGGCATGGTGCTGGCAGTTCTTCAAAGGACTTGTATTTCCTTGGGGTACAATGTTGATATGCGAATAAAATCAACGAATAGATTGTGTTGAAAAATAACGAAAGAGCTGTACTGCTGCTCACCTCTTATATATACCCTGTGCGCTGGATTGGAAAAGTGATGGTCTGGGCCTCAGTCCACCTTTGGCGCCGCCCAAATACGGTACGCCGCTTGGATACATAGCCATTGCCTGATCATTTAGATGCGTTGACGCCAATGATTGCTGTGGTGTCGAATGCACAACCGCACTCAAAGCTTGTCGGGTCATCATTTCTCCACAGAAGAAACTTTGCCTACCGGTCTCAGACGCTGCGGTCCGTAAAGAGAAAGTGCAACGACGTTGAAAGTAAGGCTACGTTTAGCAAAGGGCCACAGTGGATCAACCCCGTAAATAGTTCAGGAAGGCGCGCGCCTCAAGCGTTAAAAGAGGCCAAAACCAGTCGATTTGTCCTCAGGCCTTCATCAATCCACGTAACGTATGATATTGATCATCCTGAAAACCCTGCTGAGACAGGTGATGCTTCAACGCGCACCTATACAGAATGAGATGGGTGAAGACTATTGCGGCCAACACTCAGCAGGCGCACACGCCTGTCTCCAATTGCATGGTGATTTATACACACTGGAAGGCACCATCATGTAATTGTTGTTATGAGCTCTCCTCGATATTGTCTCTACTAATCGATACCTTCCCACTTGTATTGCACTATTCCCCAGACAAGCCCTGTTGGTGTTCTTCTGCCCTGAATTCTGCCACCAAAATAGCGTATGCGACCTCAGGAGTCACACGATGTCTGCTCTGCTGCAATTCCATTCATGTTGATTGGACATTAAGGAATGAGCGATAGTCTCCACAGCGGCACACGAGGGTCAAGGCCCCAATTCTGGCATGAATAACATCCAATCAATCCTAAAATTCACTTTTCATGGTCTGTGTCTAAGCGCTGCGGCACAGCTGCATGGTGCACTAAACTTCACCTTAGCATGGATGCCTCCTTCCTACTTGGGGTCTACCTCTGACTAGGTATCACCGGATCGCTGCATCTCGATATGTATGGGCACATCTGTTTGAGAGTGGAGCAACGCGCATACGACTCTTAAGGGTAACATGGGACGGTTAGCTTGCGCAAAGTGAAATTCCTGTTGTCTAGGCCTTGTACTAGCAATTCTAAGATTTCAATACCTAAATCATGTGAGCAATCTTCTAAGACCAATACAGATATCCATCCCACACTAGCCACAGCGATATTGAACGGCATTACTACAACTCTATCACTACCCCACTGACGAAACGACTGCACTCAATGCCGCGTAATACCTCAGAGGAAGACAAAAGACCCCTACGCCTCTACAAACCTAGAGTATCGCAACAAGGTAAAAATAGCTGTCTTCCTACTGTATTTACCCACTCACCTCCCCACACTCACCCGTCTCACGAACTCGCACCCCCAAACCCAAACTCCGCCGCCCCAGGCATCTCCCACCTCCTTTTCACCCTCGTCGCATTCACCGGCACGGTCGCATTCCCAAACGGCCCCAAACTCGGCGGAACATCTTCCTCCCTCGTACCCCACGCACTTTCCTTCGGCCCCAGCGTCAACTCCAGCACGCCGCCGTCCAGGAAAAACCTATGCTTTAGCCAATTGCGGGAATACGGCCTCCCATCCAGCGTCGCAGACTGAACGTAAATATTCTTATACCCCGGGTCGAAATTGACATTCCGAATCGTCGCCGTCTTACCCGTCTGGCCGTTCTTAATCGAGATTGACTCGAAGAAGGGCGGAATAATAAAATACACATCCTGCCCCGCATTCGGAAAAAGCCCCATCATGACCAGCGCGACGAAACTGCCCATGGCGCCGCTATCGTCATTGCCAGGTATACCGCCTACGCTGTCGTTGAAGAGGCTGGGTATATATTGATGCGCGCGCTCAGCAGACAGCGCGGGCCGACCGGCGTAGTGGTATAAAAAGACTTTGAGGAAGGCTTGTTCGTCGCCGAGGTATAGGACGCCGGATTCGTGTAGCCAGTTCAGGCGGCGCACGAATGTGGTGCGGCCGCCGAGGGTGGCGATCAGCGTGACCATGTCGCCTGGCACGAAGAAGGTGTAGAGCCAGACGGGGCCTTCATATGTTTCGCGGCCCGAGGGGTTGAGGTAGCAGCCTGTGAAATCTTGTAAGGGGGAGCAGAAGATGGGGTCTTGGTAGCCCCATGTGCCGTTCATGTAGCGCGGTTGCAGGAAGCCCTGGAAGCCTGTGTCTTCGCCGTATACGATGCTGCGCTGGTCGGGTTTGAACATGTTGCGCCAGTTTCCCGAGCGGGTCAGGTATTTCTCGTAGTCGGCGGTGTGGCCGAGGGCGCGGGCGAGCAGGGCGATAGTGAAGTCGTTGTAAGCATATTCGACCGTGCGCGAGATGGAGCGGGTTTCTGTGCCGACGCCGTCGGTGTCGAGGTTCTCGGTCGGGATGTAGTTGAGGGTTTTCCAGGAGGCGAGGCCGCCGCGACCTGGTGAGCATGTTAGTAATGGACATGGAGAGATGGGAAGATGTAGGAAATTACCTTCGACGTCCCAGTTCGGAGGTTCAACTTCCGCGTCCTTTACGACAGCCTCGTACGCAAGATTCCAATCTATACCCTCACTGATATTCTTCAAATACGCATCCGTAATCACAACATCAGCATTCGATCCCCCCTGCGTCAGACCTATTACTCCATTAGCATCCCATTCAACCCTACCCACAATCCAACATACCTTTACAATGACTCATCCGACAATCCGGCAACCACCCCTGATGCACATAAATATCCAACAAGCTCCTCACCATGAGCGTCTGACTCCCCGGATCCAACAACGTCAACAACGGATGAATACTCCTGAAGCTATCCCAAATACAGTAAAAAGAATCATAATACGGCTCGCTGGAGCTCCAGTTCGGATTCTCCCCAGTGTAGTCCTGCGGACTGATCATCGTGCGGTACACGCCGCTCCAAAACGCTTTCAAAAACACGTTGCTCACGCCGCCGGGCTCGATGGTGATGACTTCGAGTTTCGCGCGCCAGGCGTCTTCGGCTGCTTTAGCGATGGCGTCGAAATTGCTCTTTGGAATTTCGCGCTCGGCGTTGGCGCAGGCTTGGGTTTCGCTGATGAAGCTCATCCCCACCCGAGCGAGGATCTGGTTATTTGCTTTTGGTCTTTCGAACTGGACCCATCCGCCTGCCGGTCGGGCATTGGGCGTGTGTCTCACGTCGCCGGGTGCGATTTTCAAACTCGTTGCTTTGCTTGCGCGCGTGTTGGCCCATACTCCTGCGTCTTTGACTTGTGCGCCGTCGAAGTCGAGGCAGAAGTAGGATTGGTATGTTCCGATGCCGAAGGAGGGCGAGAAGACGCCGCCGCCTGTTATGCGGCCGTTTCTTGCGTAGACGGTGATGTTGGCTTCGCTGCGGGTTTGTGGTAGGTCTGATAGTTCGATAAGAATGTGTGGGTTTGATGGTATGGTTGGGTCTGCTGGTGTCTCTGGGAATGTGAAGCGATACAGTGCGGTTCGGTTTGTGACTGTCATTTCTGTTCGGATGTTGTTCGCTAAAGTGATGTCGAAGTATCCAGGCTTTGCATGCACACTGCCATCGACGCGTTCGATCATACGTTCCCATAGTGTATACTTGCATGCATTGATATCGCCGTTTGGACATCCAGGTTGCGCAAAGATGGGGAAGTTGCCCAATGAAGGAGAGCCACCAGTACCGCTATCGTGCATGTGTGAGAAGCCATAGATTGGACTGTTGTCAGACGAGAAGCCACCTTGATTTTCGCCGTAAACATCTGGTCCAGCTTTCGCCATGCCTAATCTTCATCAGTGTGCTGCTCATACTCGACAGGTAGATTTACTGACCGAATGGCAGCGTTGCGCCTGGAAATACATGCCCTACACATTCATCAGTCTCTACCCTCTTCCTTCATCTCCACGTGTCACAAACCTCCATTCGTCGTCCCAATCAACGGATTGACATATTCATATCCCGACTTGCGCGTCCCGTTTTGCGCGCTAACAAAGTTTACCAATGTCCACCACACCGCCGCTCCAGCAGCGTAATTCAATAGTCGGCCCATCGCCCTTCAAAATTAGTCTGCGAATCTGAGTGACTCCAGCGCGAAGAGTAGCAGGACCCCACAACGCATCCACGCCTTCCCCACCCGCGTATTTAACCTTCCATCCCATCGTACTTGGCGTGATGCAACGTTCCTGCTTGCCATGCCCCATGATGCTCTTTCCGCTGCATGCCGTGCCTGAATAGAGTGGCGCCGGACCATCTCACGATCTAGAATGGGAAGCTGGTTGATGTTTAAGATGCGGTGATTGGTGTGATGTAACGGTACTGCAGATGCTGCAGGTGGGCTGCGGGTGTGGCTGCGGGGTACATCATTTAGCGGCTGATCTCTCGAGGTTGTATATTATCTCCGGTCCAAGCGAGGCTTGCTTGTGCATTTCGGCATATTGTTGTTGCGGACCTTCGATTCTTTAAACTTTGCGTGTGGAAATGTGATGTTGTGTAGTGACGACAAGTCCTTTCGTCCCTTCACAGTGGCCAGATGTCAAACGAACTCAAATACCCCCACCTCACCATCAACATACAACTCCTCCTTCATCGTCTCCGGATGCGCTCTCTTCCCTGCACTCTCTTCTCCCTTCCTCTGTACCTCCAACCCATCTTCAAAAAGCTCACAATCCTCACCTCCAAAATCCATCCTCCCCAACCTCACATACTCGCCCCTCTTCCCAGTCGGCATGAGTGCCAACCCCGAGATCAAATGCTGCCCATGGTACGTGCTCGACTGTCTTTCATGGACATACTTCCTCACGGGCAAATAGCATGAGCGCGCCAGGTCATGATAGTCCACCGGCTCGTCGGCTCGGAGGTGCGCAGTGTGTGAGTGCGATTCGAACGCCGGAAGTGAGATGGCTGGAGCAAAGCCCGCTGGCCACTGGGGCTTTTTGCTTTTCTTGGCGAGGCCCGCGAGGTAGATGGTCGGCGGGATAGCCATGGGGTGGAGTCGTGCAGACTCGGATGTCCAGTCAGGTGGGTCCATGGCCAGCGGGTACAGCGTGCCTCTAAGCCGTAGTTTGCCGTGTGAAAGGTGAGACATGGGCATTGAAGGGTCTTCAGGCGTGAGTTGTACGTCTAGGATGTCGATCATGCTGTTGTCTGAGCCGTCGGGGGTGTAGAAGCCCATACAAATGTCTCCTAGCACGCTCGCCCACGACCAACTCGGAGCCTGGTACCGCTTGCCTGTTAGTCTTTCTGCTAGATGGACCTGGTGTGTGCGAGTAATCCCCAGATCCTTGGTGAATATAATGTCGTCTATTGGTGGAGGTGGTTTATTCATACGCCGTGTCTTATCGATGTACCATAGTAGATCGCCAGGCAGCGTTTTGCGCCAGAGTCCTGCAATCCACTCGTCCTTGAGAAGACTACTGAACTTTGTTGCAATCCCGGCAACAGCAATGAGGCGGTCACGCTCCTTGGTTACCTCAGTTCGACCGTATGTGAGTAGTACTTTCTGCCAATCTCCATGGCGAAGTTCGTGGGAAGAGATTGCGGGACCGTCTGACGGAGACGGGGTGCTACGCTTCTTGAACCCCATGGAATTCAGCAACTTGGCCTCCTTGGGAAGACCGGATGGAAAAGCCTCCCCAGCCTCCAGCTCGCGGCACTCCCACAAGAGTTGGTCAAATGTGAAGTGTAAGACCCTGGGAGTAAGGTATCGCTCTTGAGTGATCCAGGCACGTGTATTACATACGCTCTTCTGAATTCGGGCATCCCAATATCGCAAGTCGTTGATGAGGAACTTCATTTTAGGTAGGCCCTCCCAAGCTGATTGCACGATGCACGGTGCTATGAGCCCTTGTTGCCTTGGTTGCAAAAGCGAGTTGCCACCCACAGTCCCCTCCAGATTCAGCATGCTGTGCGCATACACGCGATCCATCATGCAGGCTTCACGTTTCCATTCAACGGGGTCACCCTGTACGATACACAAAGAGTCAATCCAGAGATATCTGATACCAAGACGGCGCGTGAAGCACACAGCTTCTTCGAAGATCTTGGGCATCTCATGTGCTTTGATACCCTCTTTGCGCTGAGCAATGTTGGCATTAGTAGTCGTACACTCCTTTCTTTCTGGGTTCCATCGATGGCTCAACGTCATGTATACCCCCGACACTGGCGTTTCCGCGGTTTCAATGAGCTTGCAGTCTGCAGCCTGCACCACGAGCCCGCGTTCACCAAGATCTAGAAGGCGAGTTGGGTACCAGACAGGCAGCTCTGCTTCGTCATTGCATTTTGTGTGTTGGCTCTTACACTGCCTGACCCAGTTCTCGATGATGCTCCACGTTCCCTTGCCATACACATCCGGATCCGGGTGGGGCAAACTTGCCATGTCCACCGCAGGTTCATCTTTTCCGTGTCAATGTCACCTCGAGTTCAGCACATTGATAGAACATACCTCCAACCGGCGTTACCGCTACCTCCTTGTACTCAGTAACATCCTTATCCATCGGACTATTCAACCCCACCTCGAGCGTTAGCTCTTCAGCCCCGTAATCATCGCGGAACATCGTGTCCGGCTTTTTGAGTCGATAATGCGTCCCTGATCCCGTGAAGGCATGTAGTCTTCCATGACGAAGAAATATGGGATTCTCCAGATACTCGGCAGCCGTCTTGTCGCGGAAGAAATGCCGCCAGAGGAGGTCGCAGATTTGGCAGCCGGCGAGGGCGCCATCGGCAATCTGAGAAATGTCGCTGTGTAGCGAACGTATACTTTGCGCTTCTGCTTCGTGCTGTTCGCTGTAGGTGGGGTATTGAAGGGTGAGCGAGGGCGAGTAAAGTGAAGGACGTGTGCCGTGGAAGATAGTCGTACAGATGGCGCATAGAGACATGATGGGGAGGGGTGAAGTAGTTGTGTGTCGCTAGGTGCTGAGGGAGGAAAGAGGGGTGACGCCACATGGATGCATTGAGCTCGAGTGAACATCAATCGTATTACGCTCGCTATGCCATTCGTACACAGAACTTAAACATGCTTTCCAATCCCCAGTGTGTATCCAAGAGACGCCGTCGCTAATGCAATGTCAAGTGTTCAAGCGTTATTACCCCAAAAGCAAGCACCACCCTCTACCACGGGATGATCCCTCTCAAGAGAGTTATGACGCGTGGCCATTCCATCACTTCCAAAATTCAACCTCAAAAAGCTATGTGCAAGAAGCGAATACGCAATGCGCAGAAAGACAAAACCCCAACTCGGGATAACACACCGAGTGAGTCATGAGCTATGCGACGGGCCAGCGGGACCGCAAGCCTTGCATCCACTGTCCATAGAGAATATCGGCTAGCAAACCTTGCTGCTCCATGCCTTTTTCGACATAACCGGGGAACTTCCTTTCGTCGAAAGGCGTTGCAGAGTCACTGCCGAAACCCTTTTCGCCCACCACGAATGCACTCTGGCGACGACGGTGAGACTTGAGGTGTGGGTTGTTGTTAGCCAGGACGAGTTTGGCGGCCTTGAGAGGAGAGCCTGAAGTTGTGCTCATTGGCGTGCCGTTTGGAGTCTGGTGGGGTGTTGACGTAGGTGTGTATTCGTCGGCAGTGTAGTTGATAGTGGTACTTGATCGGGCAGCTGTGTTGGAGCGTATGCGTGTAGTGCTAGTCCCGTGTACAGTCGTGCCGCTCAGACTCGTCTCGCTGGTTTTTGTGTTGTGCTTTCGGGGCGAATGCGCTGGGCTAACTTCAATGCCAAGCGCGGATGCGAGCTTTGCATCGTTCTTTAGCCTATCTACCATAGCTTTCAGTAGCATGAACTCGCCCTGCGGGTCTACTTCGTCAAGCTGCTGCCATGCTTGACCAAGACGCCCAATCGCTTCTCGCTGGTGAGGAGGCGCGGTATCAGCGTATGCCTGCTGGAACACACCGTCAAGGACCTTGCTGTATGCTCGTCGTCCATAAAGCGCATCCTTGGTAACCTGCAGCGGTGGGTACTCAGGCGCTGGGGGTGTATTCTCGTTGTTAACGTCCAGAGGATGATTCGAGTTTGGCGGCGATGGACGAAATGTGCGGGCTTCTGGGTTTGGTTGGAAACCGTGGTTGGCTGGGTCACTCGGAGGAGGGTTTGATCGCAGAGCGGCACGACGCTCTCCACTAGGTACACGCTTGAAATGACGAACAGTGGAAGGTGAGTTTCCAAAGCTCATGTCGATGCCCAAAGGCTGTTTCGGGACGTTGCTAATGCGGCGAGCAGTTCCATGAGCCCCGGAAGGTACGCGGAACGCTGTGCCCTGCGATACCTTTCGTGAAGACGGCCGTCGACGCTCACGCACTGGCGAATCGGTCACATCACCTAGGGGGGCGGCGTCCAAATCCATGCGCTGCATCATGTTTGCAACTGCAGCGGCATCTGTGGAAGGTATGCGTGCGACCTTGCGTCGTTTCGCGGTCTGTTGGGCTGCGTTGGCAGTGCTAGGCCGGACTGTGTCGAACACCCACTCATCCTCTTCGGTTCTAGGGGACAGATCGCGCCTGTAAAAGAGTCAGCGAAAAGACTAATGCATGATAACGGCACTATACTCACATAGTCTCCTCGTAGTATTTGGGGTGCGAAGCGGCCTGTTGCTCTCTCTGGGCCTCCCACATTTGCTTGCGCTCCACCAGCTCTCGCAATGCCTCGACTTTGCCCGCACGCTGAATGAAGCGGTGCTTGAGGAGTTCCTTGGCTGTGCCTCGTCGATCAGGGTCCTTGATGAGACAGTGCGCGATGAAGTCCTTGAAGTCCTTGCTCCATTGATCACCGGAGAGTCGAGGAGCTGGATTCTTTGGGATAGTGAAGAGCACCTTCATTGGGTGAGACCCAGCGTATGGTGGTGCTCCCTCTGCAAGTTCCATTGCGGTGATGCCCAGAGACCAGATGTCCGCCCTGAAGTCATAGCCGGCTTCTTGTATAACCTCGGGTGCCATCCAGAATGGCGTGCCCACGAACGTCATCCTCTGCGATTTCATGTTGGTCAATTGTGCGGCGACTCCGAAGTCGGCGAGCTTGACCCGGCCTTGGTCTGTGAGGAGGACGTTGGCGGCTTTGATGTCTCGATGAATCTTGCCCGTGGAGTGGAGGTAGTCGAGTCCTAGCAGCAGCTCCCGACACATGATGGCGATGTGTGCTTCGGCTATGGCACCCGGTGCCAGCTACTCATGTCAGCCCTCGGATTCATTTGCCTGTTCCAGTCTCTCCCACATACCATGTCGGCTGCAGATCCTCCCCCTAGAAACTCCATGACAATCCATAACTTGACGCCCTTGACGAAACTTGTCTTGTATTCGGTGACGTATGGGCTGTGGCAGGTGCTGAGCAGCGCTATCTCAGCTTGTATGTCGGCCAGCTCTTCACTGCTGTCTTCGAGGTCGATCTACGAGGGGTGAGTAACTTGGTCGAGACGTGGGATGGAGTGCGCGTACGTGTTTGATGGCAACGATCTCGCCAGTTGTTCGGTCGACAGCTTTGTACACCTTTCCGAAGCTACCACCTGTCACGTGTAAGCTGATGCCACTTTTTGCCTGAACCTTGTCACGTACTGCCCAACTCCTCCATCACCTGGTAGTTGTCGGCCATTGCGTCGACGGAGATGCACTGGGCTAGTATATGCTGCTCGGATTTCTGTGGCTATGCGAGTCCAGGGTGAGGGTGGACGGCAGTCGCCTTGGGATAGTACTGTTGGGTAGAAATAGGGTTATGATGTTGCACTTCATGCGACGCTGCGATGGATATCGGGGTCGGACAGTGAGTGCAGGGACCATATCACCGGGGCAACGAGCCTAGCATCAACACTGAGCACAACCCCGCGCACCGACTGTGCTAGCGAGGGAGCCATGGCGTATTAGAGGGGCATTATAACAGATGCAGAAAAGCAATTTTACAATGGTACAACATGCGCAACGTCGGTGTTCATGATGGTGTTTACGGCACGAGTTTCTGCATTGAGGCCGACTAAGAGACCAACCTGCAGCGGCTCCATCTCAACCATGATTAGAACATTACCCTGCATGAGAGCGGGTCAAATGCAGCAGCGGCAACCGGAAATATTGAAGTTGACATGGCATTTGGCAGCATGTCGTTTTGCCCAGACCGAGGCCCCGCTGAGAGACCTTTGACAGGGATCCGCGTCGGTCAGGCCAATAACACCCCCCGTCTCCATAACGATGCGAGACTCTTCGGAGCGGGCACCCCAGGTTGGACGATGCTAATTTCGTGTTTCATGCGGCAGCACGCCATTGCAGCAGTACTCCTGAAAGAACACAGCCAGATCATCGAACGTAATTGACAGAGGCAGGAGGCAGTGGTTCTCAGTGCTTGTGTAGGTGATGGAGCACAGTCACAACCAAGTCGCTTAGTGACCACTGGGACACAAACCTAATGTTTGAGAGCAAAGACGTAAGTCTGCTCATGTTTGCTCATGAATCACGGTCGATTGCGTTCTCAGGAGAACAATGACAGCAGCAATGAAGACACCACAGTGACCATTAGCTGTCTGCCCGCACTCTAAAACACAACTTACTTGGCCTGTCAACACCATCCAATTCACTTCACATGCGATGACTTCCCACCTGGACAACAGAGCTAGCTGAGCAGGCCGGCCCTTGGACATTAGTCCAGGGAGATTGTCCCTAAAATGGTTTGTTTGCGGCTCGAGCACCACCGCGTGAGCGACGGGTACACAAAGACGTCGGCGTCGGCTGTGCGACTGTTTGGATTGTACTCCCCTCTTCAACCTCCAGAGATGCGCCGTCCAGAGATCGTGGTATGGGTCATCGCGCAACTTTACTGAGGACGTTGTTTTCATGGTGCAGAGGCTCTGTCATCCTGCGCATTTTGGGCCTGCCAGCGGCTATCTTCACGCTCTACTGGGAGATAAATGGGTCCACGCCAGCCACCGCCTCGCTAATCTTACACCGACTCTTTCAACGACTCTGCCTCAAGACCTTTGTCTGCATGTTGGGAACGAAGGAACAAGACATGGACTCCAATATTATCGACGCAAGCGGTAAAGACGCCATTGCAACGGACCGAGCGTCTCGAACCCTTGACAGCGGCATAGGGGCGGGACCTGGAGCTAGGCCGTCAAAAAGATCCGAGTCCACCGCCTCTTCCAACACCACAACCTCCAGCACAACTTTGTGTCACCCTTCACCCACCCTCCCAATGCCGCACTCCCGCTCCAAGACCACGTCTCAAGTAGACCTGGTCGGTGCAGGAAAACGCCTGTCGTTACAGTTCCCCATCCAGACCGCTGCGGGCAGCAACACTCCCAGCCACTCGCCGCGATCACGCCCTCAGTCGCTGATTTCCCAGTCGACGATCCCCTCACCGGAGGACATTGCCTCTCCCACTGAAACCAACATCCTCGCTGTTCTTGCCGCCCAGGAGCGCTACGTGCTCGAGCTGAAAGAGGACCTCAACAAAGCTGAGGCAGACCTGGTGACGCTCAAGAGGCACTGGACTCAACATGAGGCCAACAAACGCCGCAATGAAGTTCGCAAGGTCGCACAGCTGCAGCCAGTGAACACCCTTATCGACATATCGGACGACAAGGACGACGAGGACGGCTCCAACACATGGATGCAGAAGGAGATGGAGAGGCGGAAAGCGCTTCTCAGCAACACAAAGAGCTCGCAGCGAAAGGTCTTCAGCGGGTCGCGCCACCTTCGCACCTTGTCGCTGCTGTCTCCAGACAAGGCCTACGCCCCCTCCTTCCCCCAGCCACTCGATGTCCAAGAAGACGAAGCCACCAACAAGCGACCCGAGCTCCCTACCCGGTCATCTACCTCGTCCGAACTCACACGACATGTCGCTGACACCGTGAAACCTGAGCGATACGAGACTGGAGGAAACATGGGAGGCATGCCCACTATCCAGCGTGAACAGCTCATCCGCGCCGGCACGCAAATGGCAACCGACTTCAAGAAGGGACTGTTCACATTCATTGAGGATATAAGACAAGCCACCGTCGGCGACGAAGCGCTGGATGGTGACGGCGACGGCCCAGCATCGAATGCCAGTGACTTCTTGATGAAGGGTGCACGCAAACCTTCCAATGGCCGACCATCCCTAAACCGGTCCGCGAGTTCCAGGAAATCCGCCCAACGGATAGGCTCCATCGGCGACGACTTCTGGAAGGAGAACGGTCTGAGTGAGCCCAAGGCCTCTCCCATGCACAACAAGAAAACTCATATGAACAAGACCGCTCAAACCCCACAAAAGCAGATGCAAAAAGCCATGGACGAGGACGAGGAGTGGGACAACTGGGAGACGCCCAATGACGCATATGCCGATAAGCCTGCTGGTGGCCAAGACAGCTCAGACGAGTCTGATGCTCCTTCGTCGCCCGGTCCGGGCAGCTCGAGAACGAGCACTAGGTACCACTCCAAGCGCCATGATAGCAAGGCATCGTCGCTCACAACTGTCAGCTCCAATGGCCACCCCGATGATGGTGTGAGCGACTCGAAGCGTAACTCGATCCCTTGGCCGGATCTGGTCAAGCTGTCGCCGAACAACCTGAAGCGAACCGCGTCACACTTGATGAAGGAGTGGGAGAAGCAGTTGACGCCTCCTCCGGAGTCGAGGAGCTCGAACCACTCTCACGGCGATTACATGGGCCGTTCCGATGCCCACACTGATCTGATTTGATGACACCGATTTCGCAAACGATTCAACGATGATATTATGCATGTAGACGGCAGCAATTGCACGAGTGTTCTGTTCTATCTGAGAGACTATATATGGTGGTTTGTTGGTAGCTAGCGGTGATTCAGAAGCAGCATGGCACGAAACAGGCGTTTAACTGTGTGCTGAGTCGATTGACTAGCACTGGAAGACCTTCATTGTTCGTTAAAGCGTAATGAAAGCATCAATTACTTTACATGTATCCTCTGGCCACAAAACGTCGGCACCTCAGTGCCAAGCCTCGTTGGCAGCCGGCATCTTCCGTCCCCCGCGATGAACTCCGCAAAAGTTACTGGTGAGCGCATCGCATCGCCATCCCAACAACGCCGCCTCACCAATCTACCGACACATCATGGCTTTCCCAGGAGGACCAGGCTCGCTGCCTGCCGCCATGAACCCCAACGCTGGAATGTCGGACCAGGAACAGCAGATGGTGAAAGCGGTATGCCATCCCGCCTCATCGACGAATTACACTTGGGACGAAAGCGTTGACATCTAGGCAGATGCAGATGGGCATGGAATCATGTCTCGGCAAGACCGTAATGGCAGGCGTCATGGGCGGTGGCCTGGGTGCTATGTTCGGTCTCTTCATGGCATCTGTACGTCCCCTCTCCCTCCCATACAGAAACACTTACTAACACAAGCCCACTACAGATGCGCTATGACACGCCAATGTCCCAACCCCTCCCCGTCAACGTCACTCCAGGCACCAAACCCGGCACCGCCGCCGCAGCATCGACCGCAAAACCTCCCGTACCCTTATCCGGCATCGTACACACATCTGCTACACCCACGCCTGCAATCACCCTCAACCCCACCGGCGGCGGCGCAGCAATCCCCATCACAGACCTACCTCTGCGCCAGCAGCTGCGTGCGGGCCTGCGCGACATGTACAAACAATCGTTGTCGTCCGGGCGCAACTTCGCCAAGGTCGGCGCCATCTTCAGCGGCACTGAGTGCGCCATCGAGGGCCTGCGGGCTAAGAACGACTTGTACAATGGCGTTGCGGGAGGGTGTATCACGGGCGGCATATTAGCGAGGAATGCGGGGCCTCAGGCTGTGGCGGTGGGTTGTGCGGGCTTTGCGGTGTTTAGCGCGGCGATTGATGCGTATATGCGCATGCCTGAGGATGAGAGGAGTAGGCCCATTGCGTAGGCTGGAGTTGGGGAAGAATAAGGACTGGATGGAAGGGTGGTGTATGATAATATGTCACGCATGATGTGGAATGGCAATGTCTTGGGATAGCATGTAGCATTGGGCGGCGTTAGGGAAATCACCACATTTGAGATACCATTTAGAGTTGTGAGAATACCATGTTTTGATCGAAATTGGCGCCTGATCCACCATATTCCCGCCGACGTCAAAAGCAACAGATGGCCAAGTACAGCACTCTCGTCCGCCAGGCGTCCCTACCATGATGTTCGTGGTAACAGCCAGGACAGGTATTCCTGCATTTGCAGCTCTTACAATTCCAACCGAGAGTCGAATCTAAGACGTTGTTACCTCCGATGCGTGTCAGAGCTGCTGGTAATCAGTACGTGGCTTAAAAGAAGTAGCACACACATGTTAAGCACGTAGGGTTCCATTTACATGTTGATATTAAAAAACGTAACTGTGGTTTGCAATTTAGTCAAGGGATACAGCGTGAGATTAAGCCCGTATGAATGCGAGTACCGCCCTTACAAATGAGAAGTATGAAATCGTATCGTATGGGTCGTGGGTAGGGTGCTTAAGCAGTGATGTAGCCGTGTACACAACGGAGCTCATGTTTCGAGTGCTCGGACTCGTGCGTATTCTGGTGGGTCGACCCCCGAGCGTTCAAAAGAGACGAGTTCCTTGGTATTGGAATGTAGCCGGCATCATGTTGGGGAAGATAAGGTGCGAGAGCGGGATGTGGGGAAGCGTTGAGGGAAGGCGAGACCTGGAAACGTATTTGGAAAGATAGCGCGCTGTAAAATCATAAGCAATAGGGAAAGGCGGTCGATAGGGAGCCGGGGGCAGGCCGTGACTTGGCGCGGAGGCCGACTTGTCGACATCGGGGAGGATCGTGCGGCGCTTTAATTGTAGTATTTACCATAGACGCCATTCTCAAAATCGACGAGATCCTGAACGATGGATCCTCCTGCCCAGCTTTGGGGGCATGTGTAAACATCCACCACAACACCTCGCTTGTGTGTCCCTACTGTTGGATTAGCCCAGCACTGTTGATGCACTTGAGGGGTGAAAGGGGAGCATGCTTACGTCCATGAGGCAAGGAATGGGTATGCCATTGCGAGTTCTGGAACATCCAAGGTAGCCATTGCTGAAGATTTCCGGGGTCCATGGACATTGAGACCAATGCCAACAGAACGGGGAGTTCGCCCCTCAAGCCGCCATGTTGTGGATTTTGAGTTTGCGGTCCATGATATATGTCGGGTAACAACATGTGAGCCCACAGTTGGTCGGTTCGATGACATTTCAAGGTATCACCGTTTCCAGCCGGGGTCAGGTGTGAAGACTTGTCGGTCGCATCATGTTCGAATCTCAGAGGATGCCAACATTCATCCGGTCCTGGAGCCGTCGCATCTCCTCGTAGCACCCAGAAGCCACGCCCACCGCTGTAGAATACTGAGAAGGTCTTGAAATGATTTAACGATCGTGGAAGGCTATCAGCAGGTACTGGACGAATTCTGGTCTTCTCGCAGAACATGTAGGCGCCAGATAGGCCTCCACCAGATCTGTAGTTGTATTGAGGGGTGGTCGAAGGAATCCAGTGTCCATCTGTGGTAGCAAGAGGCGTGATATGTGGATTCTCGCGTATTTCGTCGACTTTGAATATATATGGTGGCTGTAGCGCAGCAGGTTAGGACCTAGACATGTAGCTGAAGATCACACAACTAACCGACATAGCTTGTCTGCCAAGCTTATCCCAGCGTAGACTTCTCGATCGGTGGCGTGGTATGCGTAAAAGCTCCGAGGATGCACCTGCCCTGCGCTGGCTTGGCTGCGACCCTTCATTCTCACCGGTCCTTTATCTGGCCGAATCGTTGTGAGGCTCTGCTCGGTGTCGTGCTATTGGAGAGTATGTTGATAGCGACCCCAGTTTGGCGGTCATACGAAGGGTCTAGCTGTCTGCCGAAGTGCGGGTCGATAGCAGGAGCCGACTCCTGATAAGGTGGAGCTTGTCTCGTAACGAGTATGGCGGCATGCTTCTACGCGAAGTGCATATATATGCACTGCAGGATGATGGCCAAGTGCTCTTACCCCGCCACAGCTGCGTGCCAGAGTGAGCGTCGGGCCATGTTTCCTTATTGCTGTGTAGCGGTGACGTTTGCGGGGCGGGGAAGCTCTATGTGCTTGAGACGGCGATAGAGTGTATTCAAGCTCGACGACTTGCCAAAGCCGTTGTGAAAGCTCGAAGTGGGATGCGTGGACGCGATCTAGGCTCATTTAGCACCCCGGAGACTGGCCTCGCCCCTCTTGTATGTCTAGTAGCAGGGGACTGTTGACCCTGTTGCCCGCTGATCCAGTGTCGAGCTTAGGATAGTGCCCCAACTCGCATATGACCTACTCGCCCGTGTCAACCAACCAGCCGACGCAGGCCAGCGCCTGCCTAGAGATCAGGCGGGGCGCTGCTGTGAGGAAGCGCCATCCGCAAGTCTGTCACCTGCCATCACCCTGTGTGGTGGTGGACGGAGCAACAATCCCGTGCGAGAACTGGCTAGAGCAATGGTTGAATGGCGTGAAGCTTGAGTTGGCAAGGAGCAGAGTTGTTGGCCTCCGCGGATCTCGTTTCGTTGGCGGGTCGTTCTACCGCAGAGTCGTACACCGAAATGTGTGGCTAGACGTTGCACGTCGCACCAAGTAAGTCATACCCCATTGTTTGAGTGATGAAACGGTAGGTAGCTGAGAAAGCGTGGTGAATCCTTTGGTGTGGTGATAATCCATTACAAGGTTGTTCGGCTGCCGCAATAAGACGGGCATATGCGGCCGACAGGCGGTCAGAATCGATGCGGCTCTGCTCAAGTCGACGGGTTAAAAGCGAGCGGACTGGCGTTGGACTGCCGATGACAGACTACGGGCGCTTATCAAGTCGATCGAGGACTGAGGGCGTTTGACAAAATGGATCCGCTCGGCGGCTATGAGGACCGATTAGTAAGTACATTACTTCGAGATCGACAATTGCTACAGCTTCCTCGCAGTCAATGCTGAGGGACCATGCGTGGGTTAAGTAGACGCTCATGGGAGGCTGACTGCACTAGGAAGGCTGCGGCACAGAAGCGCCGTCTGGAGGACCTCTGCATGGCCGCTTCATTTGCCTTCTCTTCGTTCTCGTTGATCCAGACAAGCCGCTTATCCTCGCATTGGCGGGCAAGCATGCCACACCTACCTGCTTGAGAACGACTAATGAGCATGCATGGATGATGCGGCTGCTCTTCCTTGCCTCAATCTAGGCATACTGGGCCCGCGGTGCTGATCAAATAGCGGACACGACACCACCTGCAGAATTCAAACTTACGTTCACCGGAATCACCCCCTGTCCCGCAACAGCAGCCTTTGACAACCACCTGAACGGCCCACGATATAGACGAAACCCTCACCGGTCGCTCTGAAGACGGATACGCAAATCACTCGACACGCATCATGGTCATGCGCACACGGCGCTGGCTGACATGGCTTTCGAAGCGACGCACTGCCCTCGACCACTCAGGAGATGAGCATGTCTTACCGTCGAGGACTGTCCGCCGGCTATGCCACCCTAAGGGCCTCTGCGTGTGGAGGGTCCATAGCTAGAGTAATATCGCGCGGCAACCCCGCACAACGATACGACAGACGTCACCGTTGGCTCGTTCGACTCTTTGGCGCAAGAAAGTATTTAGCAAGATAGTCGATCGTGGACCGAGAAAAGACTTCTGAGGCACCATCGACTGCTGCAGTCCCCGCTATCGAACACCATGGGATAACAGATGACAGGTGATGAGTATGTTGCCATCTCTTCTCAGCCAATGGCCGTACTCAAACCTCCTCGGGTAGTGTCTGACCTTCCATCATCCGAGACGGTGGGCCGTTGATAAGAACCGAAATAAGAGATAGATTGGCAGACATCCATGCCGCAGTCGAATGCCTGGCCATACCGCATGTCATGCGTAAGGAAAGAGATACTTGGGAAGAAGCCATTCATGAGATTGGTTCTACTGTCCTTGCCGTGTCGACTCTCAGGTACTGATTGGCCAGCAAACGCAGCCATGCCACCCACAACAGTCCGTGGAATGTCAGTCGATCGCCTATAGCCATGCTTCAAAAGACCCAATGCACTAGAGAGCGAAAACGATTCAGGGCGGCTCTCGCGCCTGTTCGAGCTAACCGTATCGGAAGGATCGAGCGGGTTCGGCCAGGCCTCCGCTGTCAGTCTCTTTTGCTATTCTTTGGTTTCATCGAAAGTCTTGTCGGGAGGGACCACGCCCATCAGATAATGCATAGCAACTCAATGACACATATCAGCTATGTGTCCGGTCGGACTGCTGCTCGTCACAATGCAGCGCACGGCGCCCCCTCGAACGCACATCATCCGGAAGTCAGATCGAACCGGATCCGGCCCGCAAAGAACAGGTGGATCACATCCTGGCGGCTACGAACGAGCTCGGCATAAGACACCTAGCGTTGCGCTCGGTGGAGTTGGTCATTGCGGCGGGCATGGCGGCTGTCGCCCGTGGCGGCGCACCCGGGAAATATTTGCTCATCGCGGGCCATGTCAACGAATGAGCTTAGGTAGTCTGAGTGCTAAACGCCAGCGCCGGCGTGATGGGAAGTAGCTAGCTTAGATGGGAGCTCAAGGAGTGCTAGCAGAGGTGTGGGAGGTTTATTGTGTTCGTCGATGGCGCTGGGGGCCGAGACCTAGGTGTCGGTGAGGTGAGTCGGACGACAGCTGTCATGGGTGCGAAAGTTAGGAAGCAAAGACCAGGACGCAATGAGGTACGCTGGATCAGATGAAGTTGAAAGAAGACTGCGGGAGCTAAGACGGAAAGATCGTTTGGTGGTACGTACCTGCCTGTAGAATTAGAGGATAGCCTGGGCTTGGCCAATCAGAGCTCTCTCAAAAATTTGCCTTCTTTTTGGCTCGCACAACGACACCCCACCGCCACAACTGTGAAATTTCGTAACTGCAACACCACAACAGTCAAATCAGGCCGAAGCGTAGACTGAGTACGGCTTGATAAACTGAAACACTACAGTTTACAGCGTATCAACCGCGCCCACCTGCACAAGACTAGAACGTCGTTCCCATCATGGCGACTGAAGCGCCCAAGAAACCGATCCACTCGCTAATTCTGGACACCGGGCCACTTATTAAGAATGCCGTGGCGATATCTACCATCATCAACTCAGCCGAGGAAATCTTCACCACATCCGCTATCATCTCTGAAATACGAGATGCAGCTACTAGGTCACGAGTGCAGACCACACTCATGCCCTTTTTGAAAGTCCGAAATCCAAGTCAGACGAGCTATGACGCTGTTATCGCGTTCAGCAAAAAGACAGGTGACTATACAGCGTTGAGCAAACAAGATTTGGGTATCCTGGCGCTTGCCTACGAGGTACACTGTGAACGCAACGGTGGACCATGGGGTTTGAGGGAGGCACCAAAACATCCGATCAAGATGAGACCTGGTGAGAAAAGCGTTACAGACGAGGAAAAGCCAAAGGACGAATCTACAGATGCAGCCACTGAAGACCAAGAGCAAAAGGTCGAGAGCAAACCGAAGAAGATTCACAAGAAGAAGGAGCGGAAGAGGCTCGCCAAGGCTCAGGAGGCAGAGGCTGAAGCAGGGAATCAACTAGAGGCCGAGCAGCAAGGTGAAGCGGCTACCGCAACTCTAGAAGAGCAGACGGCATCTACTTCAGAAGAACCGGCAGAGCGGTCATTGACTCCGGAATCGAACGCAGTCGAGACAAAGGCTTCAGATGCCGGCGCCAATGGTAAGACAGAGACCGCCGAGAAAGAGCCATCCGCACCTCATCAAATTGAACAGGACGTCGAGCAAGCTGTCCTTGGAGACGTTCAATCAGATGCACAGAAGAATGCTGTTGAGGAAGATGCGACCCCTGGAGCACAACAGGAAGAACAAATGACCCCGGAAGACAAACCCGCAGCATCTCCTGCTCAAGGGACGACCATATCAGAGAGCCCGGTAGAGCCCCAAGTTAACCAACAGCAAGAGCCAGAAGAGCAAACATCAACCAGGCCAGCTCAGGACGACTCAGATTTCCCATCCGCCCACGATGACCTCCCCCAAGACTTCTCAACCCTAAACATCACCACCCCACCCGCAACCGACTCCGACACCGACTCAGACAGCGACTGGATAACACCCTCAAACCTCCACGCCCACCAAGCCGCCGACGCTGGCCTCCCCCCAACCAACCCCGACACCCCTTCCCACCCCGCCCCCCAACTCGACGTCGCAACCATGACCATCGACTTCGCCATGCAAAACGTGCTCCTGCAAATGAACCTCCACC
Source organism: Ophiobolus disseminans (assembly GCA_010093685.1). NCBI lineage: Eukaryota > Fungi > Ascomycota > Dothideomycetes > Pleosporales > Phaeosphaeriaceae > Ophiobolus > Ophiobolus disseminans. The sequence continues at coordinate 899,444 of MU006225.1, forward strand.
TCCTATCCCCAAACATGCAACGCATCAAAACCCTAACCTCCAAAGTCCTGCGCTGCCACGCATGCTTCCTCATCGAGCGCGACACCACCAAACACTTCTGCCCGCGCTGCGGCGCCGCCTCGCTCCTACGCGTGAATTGCAGCACCAATGCGCGCGGCGAGTTCCGGCTGCACCTGGCCAAGAACTACACGTTCAATAAGCGGGGCGACAAGTACAGCATCCCGAAGCCGATTGCGGGCACCGCGAATGGCAAGTGGAGCGGGGTTGGAGGCGGGCAGGGCGGCTGGGGGAGGGACCTGGTGTTGAGTGCCGATCAGAAAGAGTATACGCACGCGCTGGGGGAGAGGAGGAAGGCGGAGAGGAATCTTATGGATGAGGATTGTGCGCCCGGGATTTTGTCGGGGGATAGGGGTGGGGGAAGGGCGGGGGGACGGGTCAGGGTAGGCGCGGGGAAGGATGTTAATAGTAAGAAGAGGTTTTAGGCTCATGGGCCTGCAGGGTTTGTTGCCGGTATATGGTTGTGATGAAGTTATGAGGATTTGGGTTATGGTATAGAGTGCATTAGATTGGCGTTCTAGTTCAAAAGTGTCGTATGTTTGGCTATAGACGGGGTATCACAAATCTAACATGGCGTCCTGCTTTTACCTTTCCACTCCCCATACCACTACGCTGCCGTCACCGCCAGCACTCGCCCACTCTCTTCGTGCCGTACAGAAGGCTACAGCAGACACGACATCCTTTTTGCCCGTTTGGCCAGCGGTTGTGCCTTTGCCTTGCACTTCTCGCATCTCGGAATGCTTGAATCGATGCAGACACTCCCCGCCCATGATGTCCCACACAAAGATCATGCCATTGTCGCTTCCGCTCAGCACCACGCTGTCGTTCAAGCCTAGTGTGCTCCTCACACGCAGGTCCTTGTTCAGAAACGCTTCATCCGTGTAGGCTTTCAGCATATCCCCGTTGGCGCGATCCATGAGGCGTATCGTCGAGTCCAACGAGCTCACTAGCAACTCTGTCCCCTTCTTTGTGACGTCCAGACTTGTACACGGATAGCCAATGACGTCGACATGACACGTCCCCGTCCTGATATCGTAACTGCGCACCCTGCCATCTACACTCGCGGAGATGATCTCGCCGTCTTGCACAGACACGTCCGTGATGCTGTCCTTGGCGTCGTCGAGTGTCATGATGGGCTTGTGGCTCTTGGACTTGACGTCCCATATCTTGACGGTGCCGTCGAAGCTGCCCGTCGCGATGATGCTGTCGCCGTCACCACCGAAGACACCGCGGTTTACGCGCCCTGCGTGGCCCGAGTAGCGCCTGATCGTCTGGGCAGTTTGCACGTCCCAGAGGAAAACAGTCTTGTCGCCGCCGGTTGACACGAAGCGATCGTTGTCGGCATTGACGTGGATGCTGAGCACCTCGTAGCCATGCGCGCTGTACTTGTTCACGAGACCGGGCGGGTAGACGTTGGATGCGGCAGGCGCGACGGAGGACGGGGGCGCTTTCTTTGGGTTGTAGAGGCGGATCGTGCGGTCGGATGAGCCTGTTAGGATGTAGGACTGCGACCCTGACGAGTATGCGACGGCGTGGACGATGCCATTGTGGCCACTAAGTTTGGCGATCGGGATGGTGGGAAAGGCGGGCATGCTGACTGCGATAGCCGAACTGTGTTGTTCAAGGCATTGTGTTCCAAGTCGACCAAGTAATCAAATTGAGAGCTGATTACTGCTGGAAATAATTGGTGATCTGGAGTGAAGGAGGTCCCACCAAGAGTTCGCATCGCGGAGAGCTATGACGTCTCGGCATATCTTCGGTGTTTCTCGGCCCCGCCAAAATAGTTGTCTACCACTAACAACAGCCCTGTCCCTGCAGCACGCTTGTTGAAGCTACCAAATCTCTGTCGCATAATCCCCCATAGCCAGTGCTTGATACTCAGCCTCCAAAATGGCCATCCGACACCTTGATACCGCGCCCAAGACCGACGACTTCACCCCACTACAGGAGCACCAGGAACAGACACCAACTACCTTCTTTGGCTCAAAACCAGTCCTCTATTCACGCATCTCCGGCTTGACTCTGTCAGCGCTGGCCTCCCAACTTGAGCAAGATGCTGCCTTCTTCCGCTTCAACACTGAGAACGAGGGCGACGATGCGCTGATCAAGGACGTCGAGATCTGGGTGAGCTCAGAGTACGAACTAATCCACATTTCACTGTATATTTCCTTACTAACATGGTGTAGAAACGTCATCCTGTTCCAGACAACCCCTACCTCGACCGGCGTCTCGATACCGTACCCCACCATTGGCCTCCATGCGACGATGAAGTACAAGTCCACCACCGAAGCGCTCTACATGAACCTCTCCCTCAACGACGCCGAGACCGTCAACAAAGAAGAAGACATCCAGTCCCTCGAGGTCACTCTTCTGCCGCCCAATTACGCAAACCAGCCAGAAAACACGTGCATTATGGACATCTTCAACGCCATGAACACATGCGCCGACATGCATCCCGACCCCGGCGCGAGCGACGATGAGGGCGGCGACGGTATGCTCGACGACACTGCGCCGGGCGCGAGTGGCTGGATCACGGCAGACAACATGGACGAGTACATGGACGAGGACGGCAACTTCAGAGGCACCGTCATTGGGGGTGAAGAGCTAGGCCCTGGTGCGGGCACCGTCAGGACAAGAGAAGAGGCAGAAGGTAGCGCGAATGGCGTCAATGGTCATGAGGAGAAGTACCACCGCACGAGCTGAGGTGCATGAGAGGCTAGACAAACTAGTTGGATTCATTGATGGGATTTGGAGCCAGGACTATGCCCGGCGCGTAACAGCCCGCAGATAAAGCTTCCAGGCTATACATAAGATGAGAGTCTGAATTCACAGCGTATGTATCTCCTTCGCATGATTTCATTGCATACTGAGAAATAATAGCCACGAACGCTAGCACAGTCGATTATCAGAGACGCCATGTTTCGTTTCAACCTCCGTCCGTCCATCGTACCTCCGTATGGCCGTTCTGGTTTGTTGTTAATGCTGTAGACCAGTGTCCCAAACGAACATCACTCTCAACGTTCTCGAACATTAATAGAACCGATCCAATGACACCCACTTCTCCCCCCTTCACATCCACCCTAGCCCTCCATCATAACCAATCTTCTCTCATCATTCTTCAATTCCTTCTGATACACCGGCAGCGGCTCTTGTATAACCCCCATCTCAAGCTCAATGTCATTCTTCGTCCTTCTCATCTCCCTTTCCCTTCCACGCTTCGTCCCAGCTTTCACACTCTTTCTCATCCGCCGCCTGATAACTACAAATGCGAGCAGCAGTACAACACACGCAACGATGACCCCAGCAATAATGTTCCCAGTCCGTTTATTCGACGCTGAAGAAGTTGACTGCGGTCGGTAGGGGTGGTATGGATATGTTGACGTCGACATAGTGTGTATTTCGAAATAGCAGACTTGCAAAGTTGTTCAAGTAAACATGATTTCTTCGTTTGCTGTGCTGAACCTTTTCATTCCTACGCGCCAAACCACAGTCTCTTATTCTACACAAGTCAAGGATCATACACGTCACGCCGCCTGCGGTCACACCCGCGCCGCTCGGGCGCGGGCAAGGGCGGCCCCTGGGTGTTTCGACTGCTATTTTAGACGGCTTCGCGAAGGGGAAGCTGTGCCGCTGGTGTTTACACCGATAGAAAGGTAGCTTTTGGCCCCGGTTTTGGTGGATGCTAGACTCGGGCGAGGGTGCATTGGGTCGGGGCTGTGCGGGCGGTGTGTGTTTTGGTTCCTGGGAGAGGCGGGGAGGACGGGTTGAGGGACGTGGATGGTGAAGCAACGTAAGATATGTTAGAGGTCGGTTAAGTATTGAGTCTCAGCTAAGACGCGTCAGTTGACCAGTCTGACTGACACAGCCGTAGAGCCAAGAAACAGCTGTCAAGACAATATACGACCGACATTTCCAGGGCATCTACCTTATGAAGTCACTCCAGCCCCATTTCCAACACTGTAACGAGGCATTCTCGCCACCAGCTGCATTCCTACCTACTTCGAACTCATCCCCCACCTATCTCCAGCATCACCAAACCTTCAAAACTCTCACTACCCCAAGTCCCCGCAGCAGTAGCAACACGCTCCAGGTGTTATTCACACTCCCGCATAATCCTCCTAGCAGCGTTAACCAATATACAAAGCCTTTCCGCGATACGATGGGCGGCGAAGCCACCACACCCCCAATCTCGTTGTCGAGTTTGTTCAGGACACCGCGAGTAGTAAGGACTTCGCTAACGCGTTCTTCGACCATGCGCTCAGTTTCACGAGCAACGGCGCTGGGACTCAGCGACCGAGCGGGAGGAGCTGCGTCGCTTTCTGGTTTGTATAGCGGAACGCTGTATATAACTAGGGAAAGAGGGTCTTTCATAGTATGTATAGTAGAGTGCGAGATTAGGAACGAGGGTTTAGTAGACTCGACGCGTGCGCATATGAACAATTTTGAGGTAGGTTGATAGCACAGAGCCAACGGTTGTAACGGTGTTTGCAAGTTGCGTGTGTGACGTGGTCGAGGACGTGATTGGAAGTGTGATGTGCGTATTGAAGTAATGCGGTGATGATTTGGAGTCGTTGGCGGAGAGGGTGAAGAGCGACTTCATATTATTGATGGTGATACTGCGGTGCAAACGGGTGCACTTCCATGGCTGTGGGATATATAGAGCTGCTTGATGGAGAGCTGGGTTCTCGAATTTGAAATTACTTCGCGCATACGGTGATCAGTGTCATTCAGCTTCATACCACTGATTTTCGGACTACTATAGCCGAATATTCTGCTAAACTCGAATCTCGAATCTCACTTTCCAATCACGAAACTCTTTTTCGAAACCCAAAAAACGCCCAACACACACCTCCACCATCCCCACGCCAACTCAAGCCCCCTCCATCCAACAATGACCTCAATCGACAACCTCCTCAAGCTCTCCACCGAGCTATCGAAACTCGGCAGCGAACTCACAGAGGTCGGCGGCAAGCTGGCACAGGCCGCGGCGACACTACAACAAGAAGCTGCCAATATCGCAGAGGAACTCTCGAGGCAGTGGGGTGTCGATGTTAGCGTGAATGTGGGTGTTAGGCCCGGCGGGGGAGGGACGTACGGGACGACTGTTGTGAAGAAGTAGAGAGGGGAGGGGAGTGGGAGGGGTGAATATTGGGACGTATGGATGAGGAGAGTGGAGTGGAAGGGTGAGAGCGATGAGGTTGACGAGAAGGTTCTGAGTATTGCAGCAGGTAGCATTATCTAATCATGATCCCAGTTGCCCTCGCCTTCACTTGACATATTTTATTCTCACTTTGCACATATATCCTTCTGTCCATGAACATGGTCAAAACTTCTCAGCAGCCCAAAGAGATGCGCAATTCCGGCGCAGATCACCAGGCAATGCATGATCTGATGACTCGATCCCCACACATCAAACTTATACGGGTACCATTTCTCCGGGATCTAATGATCATCAGCGCTCAATTCTGCATCGACAAACATATCGGTGGGGCGTCTCAAACTCACTCTCATGCCATACAACGCTCCACCAACAAGATTGAACGTCGCCATCAACGCCATCCAATCAAGGCTCATCCGCCACATCTGCGTTTCCCAGCCATACTTCGAGATACCGTGGATGATCGGGATGATGAATGACAGGCCGAGGCCGGAGTACATCGCGGCTCGATACGGGCGGTATCTTGGGCGGCGAAAAGCAGGATGTAGGGTTGCGTAGACACAGCCAGCCGCAAGAACAGAAACAAGCGTGTAGTATGTCTTTTGCAAGTGTGCGTCGCAGTAGAAGCCGTAGTAGACGCATGGGATTGTGGAACCCCACATCAGAATTACGATGCCAAGCTGTGATTCGTCAGTGGAGGTGTATTTCGAGCGTGATTGGAGAGCGAACGTAGTCCAATTGGTTCCCAAAAACGTGCACACTTTCACTGTGGTTGTTGAAGATGTGAAAGCTGCAGCTGTTAGTGACTCAATCGTGGCGAGGATCATTCGGTCGACACTCACGTTGCCGATAGGGCGAAACATATCGCTACACCAAAGAAGAACGTTGAATACACGGCGACATCTGCTGTAGTTGCAGAGCCATACCTCGGCTGCAAGGAGTAATATACTGGAATGGGTAGCGTGAAGAACAGAGCCGAGCCGATGAGATGCGAAAAAATGTTTACTGCAAATGAATGTTAGGTTTCGAAAAGCCACAGGCGAAGGTATTATGGATTTTACTCACCTGTCTCGTTATGTATGCCTAAGATACTACCAAACGAGCGCTTGTAGGATCGAGAGACGGCTCTGATAAGATGAACGTCAGGCACGAACAACCACCCACGAGCCAGTGTATCGATACATACCGGTAGCTAGATAGGATATAATCATTATCCTGGTACCACGCAGCTGCGATTGGATGAGCGTTGTAAGGAAGGTAACCAAGGTCGAACTTACGTATATCCTCCCAGGTGAGCAATGCGTTGTCGCTTTTCTTCTTCATTCGTTCCTGCGGCGCAGCCTGATCCATATTTTAGATGGAGTACGCAACTTTGAAATACACACCCACTCTCTTTTCTGCCACTATCGTGGGGCCGGATTTGCGCGATCGTGGACTCATTCTGTGTTCGCGAACTCAAGCAGAAAATGTAGGGTCGTACCCGGAAGAAGCAGGTGCGGACTTGGGCGCAATCAGGGGGAAAGGTCGGAGCACGCGTCAATCACGACACGACCGCAACCTCGACGAGTGTTAAATTCAAGTCAGCGCACGCGAGATCTCCGAGTGAAATATAGAAAGTGTCCATCGCAGGATGCCGCTCTCATTGATTCGAAGTACCGGTAATGGGAAATAGACCGGTGTTTGGGGGCTGCTGTTCCCGCTTTTACGAATCACACAGAGCCCCCGCGCTTCTGGCCCCAAGCCATTCCTTCTTGGGCAAAGCCCTGGCGGTTATCAACACTTCATCCGGGCGTCACACATGAAAGATGCATCTGATGATGCACGGCGCGAGTCGTTCTTCGATTCGGTTGGATATAGCAAGTCATATATGGGTACGGCTGTATACGCGTCATGCCGCGCAGCAAATCACCGGCTTCGAATTCTCATGTACAAATTACGGAGGTTGAATATTCCAGGTGAAACTAGCTGCAAGCCACGGCGAAGCACTTTCCTTCTCGCATGCAGCCGTGCTGTTTCTAGCCACCCCTCAGCAATCCACCTTGAATATTCACCCTCCGTATGCTGTACAGTCAAACTCGGATATAAGCAAGTTCTATTGGCGACTTTTGACCATGCAAGTCGTCATGAACCTCCCCACAAAAGTGATTTGACTAACCATTATTCCCCTTAGGTACAAGAAATTGGTTCCACGCTTGCTTCTACCTAACCTTGAATTTGACAGTACCCCCTTTGCATTCTCGCGATGGCTACAAGCACTCTTTTGCTTGTCCTGACAGCATCCAAGCTCCTCACGCATACTTCCGCTGTAGGCATTGGAAATGTCGACACCACCAATACTGTGGGCTTTGTGCAGGAAGACAATCAGCGTAACACCATCTCGCTACTTCTTAGCTGCTTAGCTACGCTCGGTCTCTGCGTCTACTCGGCCGTGCATCTCAACGTGCCGAGAAGGGGCGAACGATACTACCAAACATTGCTTCGGGAGCTGCTCTGGTGTGTCATTGGATTGTTCGCGCCGGAACTGATTCTGTATACTGCATGGAGGCAACTGGCATCCGCACGTCAGCTTCGATATGAAGTTGAGCATGCGAGAGGGGAGTCGGGGAGCGAAACTAGTTCTAGCGAGAAGGTTCGTCGTTTCTGGAAAATGCGTTGGGGCTGAGGTGACTGACAGCAAGATAGATTGCAATCGCTGCATCAGAGTCGAGGATCAGCGACAAACGGAGAGCTCCATGGACCATTGCACATGGGTTTTACGGAAGCATGGGTGGATTTGCAATCGATCTTGACGACGCGGATGGACGATACGCACGGGTCTTTGGCGATGCGAAACACCTCATTCTGACGGCAAAAGGCGTTGCGCTCCTTGCAAATTGCGGTCACATCCCGGACATTTCTCTCGACGACATCAGAGACAAGAATAAAGCCGATGGTCTCGCCAAACTCTTGGTCTGTGTACAAGCAGGATGGATGATTGTTCAGGTCGTTACCCGGACAGCTACAGGATTGCCGACATCTCTACTGGAAGTACACACCGTGGCTCATGTGGTCTGCGCGCTGATCATGTATGTACTCTGGTGGCATAAACCTCGCCAAGTCACGTCTCCCACTCTACTCAAGCCAGAAGGCCTGTGGCCCTTGGCTACATACATGTTCCTAGCCAGCCGGATGAGCGGAGAAATGCCAAAGGGAAAACTAAGCAGATTCCGATTCTCAACTCCTCGCTTGAAGCAGCTTGCGTATTTCGAGCACGGTAGACCCAACGAAGTAACGGATATGTACATCTCTCGGCTAACCACAAGCGACACCATCGTCACTGGCCACTTCGGGCCGCCCCCTTCAAACTCAGACCTCGATCGCATCCCTTCTTCTCCTCTACCAGAAGACGCCATCTCAGCTGAACAAATGAACCTAGCAGTCGAGGCCGTGGCTCTATACCCAGCACTTCGCGCCCGTTTCACTTCCATCAATCATCCCTCGTACGTAACAGACCATATATCCATCTATCGCCCTTATGCCACTGAACTCGTCCAACCCCACGCCCTCGACTGGCCCAACGCAGGCGTCCTGCGGCGCACGCAATCTCTAGTCATGGGCATGGTCCTCTGGGGAGCATCCATGGCGTATGGAGCCATCCACGTCGCCGCATGGTCATACTTCTTCCCGTCATATATCGAGAAGCTATTATGGCGCTTCTCGTCTGTGTGGGCGACCTTTTGCGCGGGGTTCTGGCTCGTGACCAATTTACTCGCGCATTTATTTCCGGGAATTGATCGCGTATGGGTTGCGTACAATGAGCGCAGGCTGGGTTGGGTGTGGGTTGTCGTGATCAATGCGTTGTGCGTGATGTGTGGAGTGAGTTTCTTGGCGAGTCGCGCATACCTTGTTGTGGAAGCTTTCGTGAGCATCAGAGAGGTTCCTGCTGATGTATATCTGGCACCGGCTTGGGCACAAGTGTTTCCACATTTGTGACCAGCAAGATAGAGTATATATTTGGTCTTGAGTACACTCTTTGCGTCATCATGTCCATTCATGCAAGTAAACCATCTTGACCTGTGCATATCGATCGGACTCGCTGCACGCCTCCCTCCACTCATCGTCGGCGTTTCATCCGCGATAACATTGATCTACGTGACTCACGCAAAGTAACAAGCTCGTTTGCGCCAACACGCTCGTGGAAAGCGAGTCGCGCGCGGGGAGCATTGATGTGGTTCGTGGTCAACAACGTGCTTGGTGCGAGAATCTTTTTGCTACTCGCTTGTAGTGATCTTGGTTTTGTGAGAGAGATTGATGTTTAGGGCTGGCCTTGCCAAGGCTCCTGTGGAGTCGTTTCGTCCAAGGGTTGCGACTGATACGCTGCACAGATAGCTTTGCTTCCAGAGTTTTGTTCATTCTCGATTTAATTTCCCGAGATAAAGTTGGTTTCTCTGCTTCTCATCTTTCGCCTCACTATTTGCTGATACAAGGAGTGGCGAGGAGTGACTTCTTTTATCAAGCCTTGCGATTGTTGTTGCTCCCGTGGTCCCTTGGAATCTTGCGAGTCTTTCACTATTGGTGCGTTGTATTTTCTCGATCATTGCATCTTTAATATCTTAAAATCTCGGGGGTGTTGCATCCACAGTATCTTTTGTCTTGCTGACAGAGATATCAAAGACAAACACATCAGTGACAGAATTTCCGTTAGCATGCAATTCGCCTTTGTGTACCGTGACACCGCACCGAAACCCCTACCTGCGCCCAAGTCGCACAACTGTTCTATGGGTGGCAATGTTCATTCCAAAGCTGCAAGAGCAACTCGAAGTACTCGTGGCTTTGAACTAGATTGTCGTTCGAGTTTGATTCCATTGGGTAGCACTAATGAGTGTCCCTCGACATCAAGTAGAGCTACTTGAACGAGTAATGGCGAGTTCTCCAGTAAACGCTGTGAAACTGCTTCCATGACCTTGCCAGGATACGGTCTGTTTCTTGGTTCATGATATTGTATCTCATTTATCTCCGAGATCATTTTCAGCTCATTAAGACAATCTACTAGACGCTCAAAGTACTCGCATGGAGACTCCCGTCCACAATGTGGGGCTTCTTTGACTTCATAATGTCTTTCACTGACGGTGAAAACAAACCTCCCCTCATCAGTACGCCCCAACGGGTCCCGGAACTCTTCTTCGTTAGGTAGCGGTCTGAGGGCACTCCGTGTAGACACTTCAATGTATAGACCGGTTGCGCCACATTCTCTTCCAGAAATTTGATCACCTTCTTGAAGTCTCAAACAATGCGATACCAGAGAGGGTATACATGCGCATCGCAACTTGCAGCGCTGTAGCACATCCAGGGCTACTTCTGAATCTGACGTGCCGTAATCTACCTGCACTTCACGTCCCTCTCCGCACATGGAAAGCAAGGAAAATCTTCGATCTCTAGGCATTGCGCATGACTTGTCGTAAAAGTTTGCAAGCAGCGATGGAAGACTGGCGCCGTAGTATAGCGATTTTAATTCTTGAAAATTCAGCATTTGGGACCGGACAAGAGGATAGCCTATCTTGAATAGCTTGAACTGCGCGATCGGTCTTTTTTTCTAGGTGAGATAAAAGTAGTCCACTGTGCAGTGTAGCCTTTCAAAGCTTGACGACACTTCATCAGCCGTTGTGACCGCATGATCGCCCACTCGTCTAGTGTCGCCTTTTCTATATCCCCTTGTAAGATACGCAGGATAGGAACCAATTCTTCATTTGCTCCCAGCCAGACGTGGGCCTCGTGTGCATGTCCGTAGATATCTCCCATTTGCGCAACCTGGTGGTTTCGTTCCGCCAGGTCTGCTTGGTTGATACACAAAGCGTCTATCCAGTAGGCCGGCGGAGTTGACTGCGTCTTACGTATCATGTTCAGGAAATCGAACAAGTTCTGACGAACTATATGAGGCTTGCCATTGACGAGAACTTGCTGGTTAGGCGAAGGCGCGCCCCAACGATACGAGAGGCAAATGTATAGCACGTTCACCGTGGCATATCTCATGGTGCACTGAATGAGGAGTTCCGGTGACAGGTCTGGCAATATCTCGACAAGACGAATGGCTTTTGTCGTGTGATCGAGGGGCTCGTGATGGAAGGCTTCAGCCACAGCTTCCTCGGCAACATCCATCTTGGTAACAAAGTCGCCCGACCGCAAATAGGTCTAGTTGACACCTAGAGCAATGAAGCATACGTCTAAGTCGTATGTGGTAGCGCTTTGTTGCCCGTAGCTGTTGTGGTGGTAAGGCTGTATTGTTGGTGTATAGCAGCGATGAGTGGAGCTTAGGCTTCTACGAGTTCCGTAGGGTCGTGTTATGTTAGGGTAAAATAGGTTTGCGAATCGACGTCGCAGCTAGGTTGTGCTTCGCCAAATACTTCTGGTAAGAGATTTGGTTTGTGACGATCCTGCTTCCGAGGTCATGCCCAGGTGAAGGCCGACAATGTTCGGCGCCGGTTGAAGTGACTAGCACCGATTGGGCCATTAGCGTACGTGCCTCTCTAACAGCCTGCCCAGGTGGAGCCGCGCCTTACTACTCACACTTTACTTACCTTAAACCGTCGAAACCAAGACTCATATCATCTGTCCCATCTACGATAAACCTGAAATATGTCTAACTTGATTTCATATCCACCTAAACTCCGGAGCCATGCCACATCCCAGTCTGGCACTGCGATACCTCGGACCGTGGTAATCTGCGGCACCAACCCCTCATGAAGTAGTACTCGTAGCCAGGTTCTTAACAGCCAGTGGCTCGCTTATTTTCTACTGGAACCCTTGGATCTGTCTTGGGTGGTCCGATTTTGTGCCCTGTTTCTTGATGGTTACCATGGATCCAAGAGAAGATCTCTTTCTCCAGATTCACAGTGCTAGCACTGTACACCATCATATTCAAGTTGTGCCGAACAGGACTCAAACTTTACAGACACCCTAACACGCGACACAACGACGATTCTATGGATCAGGCAACATCATCCGAATCGATAGCTGGCCCACCAAAGCAGTGGTTAGTTGATGGTCAAGCCTCCGAACGACAGTGCCGATCCCAAATTTTGGCTTTACCCCGTGAGCTGCGTGATGAGATCTATCGTTACGCATGGGAAGGCACGCACATATATTATCGAGAATTGGACTGGGGAATTGATGCGCGATATCTCGATGCCAACGGTGAATGCGCGGAAGCTTCAAAGTTGCCGAGATGGCTTCTGGTGCATCCGCAAATTCTAGGGGAAGGAATGGAGCAATTCTACGCCGAAGCAGAATTCAGCGCGGGCAGTGAGTACTGACTAGTGCCGCAACTAAAAAGCGATCGCTGAAAACTGATTAGATGGCGAAGATGCTATGCCTCTGGAAAGCAAGCTGTCGCAGTCGAGCTTATTGACAATCACTAAAGCACGTACTTTGACATTCTTTTCTGTCAAGGCATTCTATCGATTCGACCCAAAGACATACTTGGAATTTCTGGATACGCCTACTACTTGGTTCGAACCAGTCGGTTTCCTCCTCTCTGACCTCCAGCGCGATTTGTTCTTCCAGCTTGGAGCGTGCAACAATCTTCACCATCTAAAGTTCGTCATCCTATGGGAGCCGATCTCCAACACAAAGTCGCAGGACCTCGAAAATGAAAGCGTAGAAGACATAGACGCCGTTACTTCGCTGTTCGGCTATGTGCGCACGGTAGAATTCTTCGTAGCTTTGCGCAAGCCATGGGCTCCCTTGAAACGACCTTGTGGAAGGGCTGCTATGGAGTTTAGCGAGGAAATTATGTGCATCATGGGATCGAGCGAGCGTGTCCCACGAGTCGAGTTCCGGTTTCTCCAAGGTGACTCGATGGTCTGTCCGTGGGGCTCCTACTGGAAGAAAAAGTACCTGGAATCGACTCATGATTCTCCTCTCAACTCGGATTTCTCACACACGTTCGTGTTCGATATTCCCGATTCTTCCTAGTCTTTCGAAAAGACGCCGCGAGTCAAACACACCCTTAACCAATGCGACGCGAGAATCTATCAAGTATGTCGCAACATATTCGGGGGTTTCACAAGAGAGTTCAGAATTTGGTTAGCTTTAAGAACCGGAACAACGTTCGAGTTAGTCATATCGACGCGAATCCGTTGAATATTTGGCTTAGTGTCTGTCCATCCTAGGCCGACCGCATAACAATAGAATTAGAACTTTCATAAGTACACAATACACTTTTCATAACACGATGTCGCGTCCACAAACTCTAATAATCTTCCTCAAGCCTCTCTACCAACCCCTTAAGTGCACTTTTCGTCTCCTCATACCTCTCACATACATTCGTCATCCAAACAGCTCCACAAAATTTACCATCCGTATCAGCCTGTGCAAATGCCCTTGCCAATAGTGTGCAGTCGGAAGCAAGCACCCATCCATAATGCGTGTCGAGATCAGTATACTCGCGTTCCAGGCGTCGCGCTTGTATGAGCAGTGGCGGGCGTGGCGTTGTGGAAGTGTCAGGGAAGCAAACTTGGTGGAATAAGCTGTCGATGAGTGTTTCGAAGTTTTGCAGGGATGAGATGAGGTCTTTAAAGTCGGAGGGCGGCAGGAGGTTGATATTTGGCATGGCAGTTTTTTTGTACGGACGCGCTTCGTTGGTGCAAACGTAGGTGTTGAGAATTTCGAGTGGTTGGTATGTTGGAAGTTGAGGTGCTGCGCAAAATGAAAGTATTGGGAGTACATTGTAGATGCAACCTGATAAAGTCTTCTAGTGTTCTTGTCATGCTACCTGTAACATGGCAGATCAATTCATTCCCTCTTCACGAACAGCCATGAAGAATGTATCGTTGAGGTGTCGTCACCTACTAAACTTCAATTCGCCCTCTGAACATTCCAACCCTCATATATTCCATGTCACCGCGATGCGCTCTCACATACTATGCAACAAACAACATCTAACTTCACTAACTCCAGCTCTTCGGCCTTCTTCGTGAGTTCGCTGCCTTCATTTTCTAAACATCCAAGCTCCTTCTCCAATAATTCGTCTTTAGCGCTACGTACCGCTCTCCTGGAAATATCGTGTCACAGATCTCGAGATGGCGTTTTGTCAAAATGGAAAGAGGCGTCATTTTTCACTATTTAGACGTTGTTTTGAATACTTACCAAGCGGACAAAACTGTAGTCGTGGACGTCCCTTCCGCCTAATGTCACGAGAGCGCAAGTAAAAAGTGTGCGGCTGGATGTATTGCTGATGTGTAAAAATAGGGCAAGAGCGGTATTCGTTGGCATAGAACAGTGAAACGCTCAAGGACGTGGCTATGTGGATTGAGCTGTTGCTTTCCAGGAGAATCAGTGGCAGCACCGATGGGCGCTTGCGAATGCCTTGAGCGTACCTGCAGAGCGTCGTCATGAGTGCACTGATTTTCACTCCAATTTGGTCATTCTATACGACTGGACCAATCGTGTCGCGTAGCCGCCGTAAACTTGTGTTGTGTTGTTCCAGTGTCTGACACTCGATGCGTTAGGCTACTGTACTGTATGCTGGGCGTAATTCCAAATGTGGAAACTCATCCCGGTAGCGAAGTTCCAGCATCCTGATTCGGGCATTAGGTAGAGAAATACTCGGCTAGCACATTTCATACACAGCTTTGCATAGAAAGATGGCAAAGCGCTTTACATGTTGGTGCCGTCAGCTTTCGCCCTAGGGCCATCTTACCTATTCGTGGATTGCTTCAGCCTCACCCACCTACCGGCCCAGCCTCCTCTTAGCTGGTGAGAATCGAAAGTATCTCTAATAGGTCTCGCGCTGACCTGGGGATTATCTTTCTCGCAGTCCATGAAAATGTTCGCGACAATCCTTCAGCGCACAGTCTCCATGCAAACTTGGGATGTACACTACTGGTAGTTATGTATAGTTTCTAAGCAGGAGGCATGCTCCGCCTCATTAAACTTGTGCGCTTCGTCCGGAATATCCCGGGCCTTTGGAAAGAAAGCCTAAAAAGCATGCAAATCATGCATCTATATAAAGCTAGATGGCCCCGCCGGAGTAAATAGCATACCAAGCTGGACAACAATCCCATCACCACAGGAAACCAACAAACCGAAACCACTATCGACTTTTTCACTGTTAGTCAATCGTCCAACCGACAAACATGAAGACTTTCGGAATGCCAATCATGGCAATGGCAGCGGCTTTGCTGTCTCTCCAGACCAATGCCAGCTCTGTTATCCAGGAGCGACAAGGAAAGCAAGGCGCACAGATAGCCATTGAGATTATCAAGATCTTCGGAGATATTTTCAAGTTTGCTGGGTTTGCTTTCCCGGAAGAAGTTGATGCCTGGTATGTTTTTATCCGGCCTACAGTGGTTATAACACCACTCACAAATTGTAGGGATTGGGGCGCGAACCCGAACATGTGCGATATCTACATGGAAACCACGGATGGTCTGAACTGTTATGCCAGCGTTCGGTGCAACGATGGTAAGGACACACTGAATTCATTTGCGCCCATGGCACTAACTTTGATCAGGTCTCAGGGAGTACAACGCCGGAAAGTCCACCTGGAGTGCCTGCTACCAGGGGGGACGACAGTTCTTCAACGATCCGCGCATCGGAGATTTCAGTATCCAGTTCAGCGGCAAAGACGGAATCGACGGACAAGGCCTCACCAGTCCGCTTCTGCAGGTCAAGGATGTCGGAAACTGGAAAGAAATCCCCGTGAGCGATCTAGCCGCAAAGATGGCCGAGGACGACGAATGCCGAGATCACCTAGGAACCACCTGTGACGACGGCCCTTATGTGTGTATGTGGCTCGGAGGTCCTTACGAGCGAGAAAAAGGACGTACCAGGAAGTGGAGGTGTGGTGTTCCCAAGACAGGAATGAATTTCCCCGGCTTCGATTCCGACGGCCCGACAAATTCAAGGGGATACCGGCCTGGATGGTGCGGAGTCCATGTGACTCAGTATCAGAAGCCTGATCCTTCCAAGGACCAATACACCCTCGAGGCTAGGGTCGTAGATGCGAACCAAAACGAAATCGGTAGTTCGGGTGGCAAGAAGGGTTCAAAGCTTGTCTTCAATTCTAAGCTTTGGTTGCCGTTTGTCATTAACAGTAGGGCTGTCGATGCAGACCCACTGGACTTCGAATACGATAATGTCAGGTGGAACTCGAACGACAGCAAAGACCATCATTGTAGTGTTGGAAACTACGACCATGGAAAGAGGGAGATTGACTGCGGATTTACATGCAAATGAGACATCCAGCGCCGGGCTGTGGGGGAGCTTGCGAATGGGGGCGGCTCAGGTGTTGTGATGAGATGCCTTCATTTTTGATAGTTTCAGATTTCTTAGAATCGTTAGAGTTCTGTAGAATGGTGTAAGGTTCGTAGAATAGTCCATTGAAACTGTACTATCCCGTAAGCGATCAATGTTTCAGGTGATGTTAAACCAAGATTGGAATGTCCACGCGTGGCACCAAACTCTGTCGTATCTAGACAGAGCGTAGCCTGAGTTATGTGGTCAGCATAGATTGAAGGTATGGAGCTTGAGATGGTCGTTCCTTGTTATTGTACTTTGTTTGTGTTTGGGATAGGATTGGAAAGTGCGGACGGGGCCGTAGCTTCCTGCTTAGTCATCACGCATCTTCCCCTTCGCCAAACCGATTTGCACCACTGTTCACGACCGCCACAATCCACGAACTTGACAATGGCTACAGCATATGGCTCTGGGCACTCTCTGGTGCGAAACGACTCCCGAGTATGTTGATGTACTTCATTGGGCAGTCATTGCATCTCAAGCCGACGCTGAGGATCCGACTGCACTTCACCTCCCGCTGGCTTGGCTCCTTTCAATCGCACTACGAACTATGCATCCACTCTCGAGGTGCATGAGCAAGCTGATTCAGGATACGCTACCTCACCAGCTTGAAGGATTGTTAGTTATATCCTGTTCTGGCCAGTGCAGTTGACGAGAACGCATCTGAGCCATGAAGACGTTGAGAAAACCATTCGTAAAGTTTTCCAACTTCAACACTTCCATCAATGCGCTACACCACACCTCAGAAGACTTTACCTGCAACAGTGCACAACTCCCCACGCTCGAGTCTACCATCGATGGCGTCAGGAGCCAGCTCCGATGACACATCAGATGCGCCACCTCATATCTCACCCACCGGAAGATTCAGCAGAAAGCACATCCCACTGCAGCGTGAAAGGTTGCGCAAGATCAGTCAACATTGACGATGTGATGCTTATCGGACACAAGCATTGAACAAGTGGGCCAAATCTTTCCTCTACAAGGAGCAGTGGAAGTCCAGGCCCGATCGACAAAATCTGGCAGCGGGCCAGATTCGCGATAGAGGGGCCGCAAGCTAACTGCCGTAGCGCACACCATCAAGCTCATTTCTTGAAGCGGATGTTAACGATAAGGACTGAGGTGGTTGCACGATTCAGGCGCCTGTCCTTGATGCCGGTGTCCTGGGAGGGCTAGACTGTGGCACAATGAGTAGTGCGGAGGGTGGCCAGGTTTGCGGACGGGTAATGATGGACCATGGCATGATCTATTTCGCCGTGATATATGAAACGGAGGAACTTTTGCATCTCCACGCCATGCACGATTTGGAAACCCATTGGGCGAGAAGGCTGGGTAGCCGAGCCTTTGCATACGATCCTATCGCAACTGCAGCCGCAAATGCTTGACCGGAGACGTCATTGTAGACGAGAGCCTTCAGTCAATCGTCACCAAACACCGGTGTTGCAAATGCCAACGCATATTACCTCTCTAGTCTTGCAGCACCACGATCGCAGTCAGTCCACCGAATACGTGGTGTTACTACGGCCTTTGGCCGCAAGCAGCAGCGATCAGCGAACTCTTGCCGAGTTCAGCTGTACAGGGGACCCTGTGGCGGACGATGTTGCTCCAGGATGCTACGCCACATTATTTTCTCCAGTTTGGTATGTTTTACTTAGATGCCGCGATGGCACTATAATGGAGCATTTATAAGTGAGGTGATGGGCAGGAGGTGGCAGTGCCAGATGCAACGCACAGCACTTCGGCACTGACTGGAGTGTTGGGACAGGACTGTGATGGCGAGGACATGTTCGGTGCTGAATGCGAATTGGTGGACTCGGCTTGCGGCGAGCGCGCATGTACCCCGCCTACGATCCCCAGCGGCTCAAGTAAGCAGAGCTCATTCGCATTCAGCCTATGGAGCCGAGTTTCGAACCACGGGCGTGGGAAGGCGTGAGCACGCTACAGGCTCCTGACAGCTCCAGCACACGTTCGAGGCCATAAGCACTTGTGTGCCGCTTTCAAGGAGGATGCCGAACTCGCATGCATAGCCTTAGGCATCACATCACAGGCGTGAAACACATATGGTGCTTCACGATGCAGAGGGATTGCGCCGGTCGAACTTGGCCGGTCCCCTGGACAGTTCAGTCGCTTGCCGTCTTACAGGGCAACTTCCATGATCTCGCACATTGCGGCATTTGGCATGCTTGCTGTCCTGAGGTCATCGCGTCCAAGAGGAGCCGGCATTTCTGGCGGCCAAAAAGGTGGCGCGATCTGTTCAATGTAGCACTCACGATACGAGGATGGACAGAGCAGCGAATGCAACCAAGATGATCATGCTGCGACTTGGGTCTCCTTGGGTGCGCTCGGTAGCACGTTTGCCGATGATTCGCCCAAGCGTGCTAGACTACCAGGTACCGTACGCGGTGGAGGTAAAGGAACGCCTACTAGGATACTCGGCGGCATGCCCAGCGGAGATAGTCGCATGCCGCAGGCGGATTGGACTCCGCTGGCGCCTGTTTCGATTGTGCTCGACGACTGAGGTTCCAAGTTTTGAAGCATTAGTTGCACTGCTATCGACAGGCACGGGACATCACGATGGTGCAGTGCGAGGTTGAGGAGAGCATTTCGTCATTATTGCCTGGGTGGATACAAGTTCGGCTTCGATATTTCTAGCGCGGTCGCGCTCAACGGCACGCCCGGAGAGGCGTACAAGAGCCTTTTGATCCGCCCGGCGGGTGGTACGGTAGTGCACACTCTGAGTTTCTTCTTCAAAGTTTGCGCATATGCTGTTTTCCAAGGTTCACTAAGCTGAAGAAGGTGCCGTCGCCGCATGCTGCTATCGCGCTTTGGATTGGACAGGAGCCGGATCTGTAAGTCAGCTTTGCGCCATGCCTCCATCACGACACGCTTCACCCACGCTGCTTTGGCGCCGTGCCGCTACGCTCATTGGATGCAAGCTCAGCTGGCCGCCAAAGATTGAAATGGCTCGTGTTCGCACACTGACGCTGCTTTCTTTAGAGTAAGCTTTTCTAGCGCCTGCTGCTGAGCGAAAACGCCGCCGACCAAGACACGAACAGAGCCCCGAGGACGGCCCATAAGGACTAAGGACGCCCGCCCGCACTTCCAAATACCCCTCCTGTCGCCTCTGCACACGTCTCGCCACTCTGTCTGACGGCCAAATACCTCAGCATCACCAATCCCCTCGTCGCATCAGGCCATCGCCGGAAGCAGTGGAAGGCTGCATTTCGCTACGCTCGCAGGGCTGGCTGCAGCTAGGAAGCGACACGAAAGCGGGCGCCAAGGAATTCCTCCACCTCGACCGCGGCCATCACCAACTCGCTCTTATACCAACACACTGCTCCCCTTCACTGCGGGCAGCAGCCGTGCGCCGGGATCATTCACGTCCCTGCTCTCATTTTACCCCCTCTGACGCAACCTCTTTGACGTCAGGGCGCTGATCCGTGTTTCACTTCCCGTGATCGTCAAGTCAGGGACCAAGTCACCACCAAACAGTCAAACATTATGCAGACTGCAGTCATGTCGGCACCCTCGCCAGCTCCCGCCTTTGGGCCTATTCCAGTGCGTCGCAAGCCCATCGCGAATCCCGGAGTAGGCGTGCGCCCGCCCTCAACCCACCAAATGTATTCGGAAGCACAGCTCGGCCACTCGCGGACGCGCACCACCAGCTCAGGCGTGTTCCCTACTACCACCGCCTCGCCCACGTCCACCACGATGAGCTCGCAGTATCCCACGCAGTACCAGGGCGGCCTCCGTCGCACACCCACCTCGTCCACCAGCTCCACCACGGGCACCCCGAACCGCTCCAATAGCGGCAACCTCCGCCGCTCGTCGTCCGCCCGCTCGGGCAGCTCCCCTACCTCGTACGTGGCCATGATGCGGAAACAGAAGGCGACGGTCTGGTGCGACCGCGCCCAGTATGAAGACCCCCGTATGCTCGCCGCCCAGCGTCAGGCGAAGGCACGGGCAGTCCAGGAGGTGGCGGGCGGCTCACACCACGCACCGCGGAGCGCCTCGGGAGGCTCAGGCGTAGTTGGCGGGGTCAGATCAAAGATAGGCCGCCACCACGGCATGCCCAAGGCGTCCCTATACGCACCCCAGACCTACGCCGGCTCTGGCGTGCCCATGCGCCTGAGTGCATCCGAGGTGGATGAGGGCGATGACGAAGACGCGAACTCACAGAAGGCGAGCAACTACCACCACCGCTCTGGCTCAGGGCGCAGCTCCCTTAACTCCGGCCGCCGAATGTCCTACGCCGCCGGTCGCATCTCCTCCAACTCGACGCCCCCGCAGCTCTCGTCGCCCGAAGACCTCGACGACGTGCAAGAAGAGCCCACGCCAAACCAATTCGACTCCGACAACTACTTCGAGCACACAAAGACGAATCTAAGCACAGGCAGCGGCAGCAGTGGGGAGCGCAACTTTGGCGAAGTCGCCCAACTACCCACATCTCTACCGAAAATAGAAAAGAAGGGCACCGACGATCTAGTACGGCGGGGCAGCGTGGACGAACGCACAACGACCATGAGCAACACACGGCTTTTCATTGCGAATCCCGATTTGAGCGACTGAGGCGGGCAGCAGTTTCCATTCTATGATACCCAAGAAACGAAGATTTTTCTGTAACATGAAGCGGATTGCAGCGATTGGATATGAGGGCACATAACACGATCGTTGAATGTGGTGGTTTTAAGTGGCGTTTTCACAGCATATTGCTTCAGCATTGTTTCTATCTCGTTGCATTGGCGAGGACAGGATAGTGCTGCCTACATTTTTCTTTCGGTTCTTCATTGACAGTGCATGCATGGATAGCGTTGTGGAGTGGAAGTGTATATACCACCAGCAGCAGAGTAACAACGGAGCTGAAAGGCAATTCAAACATATCACATCATCGTCACTTCTCCGCATTCACTTCACAACATCCACATCCCCATTCACATCACAGTATTTTTTCACTCCGACATGCCGTGCATGCGCTTTGTCAACGCGCCTCAACAACTTTTTTTTCACTTTCCCATGGCACCCGCGCGTCGGCTACCCGGCATGAGAAGCTTCCGCCGTCGAGCTCCACGTGTGGAGCTTGGAAGTAAATATAGTGCTGCGGAGTGGGGATAGACAGGAACCGGTTTTGGAGGCGCGTGCGTGCGGTGGCGATGGCGATCAGGGGTGCATGCCAAGAAGTCCGAGGGGCGCGTGGATTTGATGCTAGAGGCTGTTTACTTTTATTGAGATTGTAAGGCTAGTGCTCTGAGCATGTATGGTCTTGAATGTTGAACGTACTATTCTCTCGGTGGGTCGGGATAGCTAGAAATACAATATACTGTCCTGTATATCTACAAAGAATTTTTAGGATTCGGAATAGTTTTCACGTACGTACCGGTAGATGTAGTCGTCAAGCTTAGCCTTTTTCTGGGTTTCACAACTTGACGAGAGCCATTCATGGCAAGAATCCATAGGTATTAGCAACAAAGATTCCGTATTTTCTTTTGATTTAGCCTTCCAATCGTCTGAGATGTGTACATTGAGTCTCGTTGAAGCATTTACGGCAAAAAAGTTATTGTTAACCGCTCCACTACCCTGTACTAAAAGATAAGACTATTTTGTGTTAGCAAACACCCTTTGGCGTAGTCCTGGCTATCCTCGGGTCCAAAATAGTCTCATTCTTTGTTACGGGGTGGTGGCTCCTTCCATCCCAGAGTTGTGCCAAGATTGCCGACGGGATCCTCGCTGCAACACACCAACACCATATAGTCGCACCACCGCCGCCCACGATGCTATAGTAGCCTGCAGAACGCCTCGAGGATATTCAAGACACCCCCAGACACGATGTCGCACGCCAATGGCACGACGATGCGCGGCGCGAATGGGCAGATTCCGATGCAAAGCACACGACGACCAGGGCACGAGAAGACGGACTACACAAAATGGAGGTTAAAGGATGACCGAGGATGCCAGACATGGCATTGCCTCAAGTCAGACGAAGAGATCAAGGCATGGCCGCAGAGCACGGCAGACAAATACTTTTTGGGCTTGCAAACGGTCCGTCTAGCCACCAGGAGGCTATACGCGTAGACCATAGCTAACAGACATATCTACAGGGCTTGCCTAACCTCCAACCCGCCGATACACCCCTCGAAGCCGCCGCCAACGGCCTCTCCTTCTTCTCCAAACTCCAGCTCCCACCCGGCAACTGGGGCTGCGAGTATGGCGGTCCCATGTTCCTCCTGCCCGGCCTCGTCATCACATGGTATGTCACCGAGACACCGATACCAGACGACCATGCCATCGAGATGAAGCGATACCTCTTCAATCGGCAACATCCCGAAGATGGAGGATGGGGCTTACACATTGAGGGTGAAAGTAGTGTCTTTGGCACGGCGATGAACTACACAACCCTCAGGATACTAGGCGTAGATGCCGAAGATCCGAGGATGCAAAAGGCACGAGATACGCTATGGAAGCTGGGCGGTGCGCTCAATGGACCACACTGGGCGAAGTTCTGGCTGAGCGTCCTGGGCGTGTTTGAGTGGGATGTCGTCAACCCGGTCCCGCCTGAGCTGTGGCTGCTTCCCGACTGGGTACCCATAGCACCATGGCGGTGGTGGATACATATGCGGCAGGTCTTCCTGCCCATGTCGTATGTCTACTCAAAGAGATGGTCATACCCGCTGAACGAGTTGACACGATCGCTACGCTCTGAGTTGCTTGTGCAGCCGTTCGACACCATCACATTTAGCGCACATAGGAATGACATCTCGCCCAAGGACAACTACCATCCCAAGACGTGGATTCTCAAAGTCATCTTCTGGTTTCTCGCTGTCATATGGAATCCCTACATCCGCTGGGCAGCGCTGGTAAAGAAAGCGGAAGATCATGTGTGGTGGCTGATAGAAGCTGAAGACGCCAATACTGATTATGCCTGCCTCGGACCAGTGAATGGCCCGATGAACACGCTGTGCGCATACATCAAAGGTGGACGGGATTTCCAGCCGTTCCAGGAGCATATCAAGACGCTGCCCGAGTTCCTGTGGGTCAAGGACGAGGGTATGCTGATGAATGGCACCAATGGGGTGCAGTCGTGGGACACATCGTTTGCCATCCAAGCCGTCGAGTCTTGTGGCTGGATAGATGACAAGAGATGGCAACCCATGCTCACCAAAGCCCTCGAATTCCTAGAAGACCAACAGATCCTCGAAGAGTGCAAAGACCAACAAAAGTGCTACCGCCAACAACGCAAAGGCGCCTGGGGCTTCAGCACCCGCAAGCAAGGCTACACCGTCAGCGACTGCACCTCCGAAGGTCTCAAATCAATCCTCATTCTCCAAAACGAGCACAAGTACCCCGTCCTCATCCCTGAACGCCGCCTTAAAGACGCCATTGACGTCGTTCTCACGATGCAAAACGCATCCGGTGGATGCGCCTCTTACGAACCCACCAGAGGTAGCATACTCCTCGAGAACCTCAACGCAGCAGAAGTCTTCGGCAACATCATGATCGAATACGACTACCCGGAATGCACAACCGCCGTCGTAACGGCCCTCCATATGTTCCAGAAATACTACCCTGATTATCGCGCCGACGACATCACATCCTTCAAAGACCGCGCCGTCGCATATATCCGCCGCGCCCAGCGCCCCGATGGTTCGTGGTACGGTAGCTGGGGCATTTGTTTCACCTATGCCGCCATGTTCGCGCTCGAATCGCTCGCGTGTGTGGGCGAGACATATAAGAACTCCGAGCGCGTACGGCGCGCGTGCCAGTTCTTCGTCGACAAGCAGATGGAGGACGGCGGCTGGGGCGAGACGTATAAGAGCTGCGAATCTGGCGAGTGGTGTCAGCATCCGCAGAGTCAGGTTGTGCAGACTGCGTGGGTCATTATTGCACTGCTTGAAGGCGGCTTTGGCGAGACGGAGGAGCACAGAGATGTGTTGAGACGAGCGGTGCGGTTGATCATGCAGAGGCAGCAGGCGAATGGGGAGTGGTTGCAGGAGGCGATTGAGGGGGTGTTTAATAAGAGCTGGTACGTACTGATCTCTCGGTGGTGGTGAAGGGTAGGGGGTGTATGTGGATTTGGCTAACTTGACTACAGTATGATTTCCTATCCGAACTATAAGTTCATTTTTCCGATTAAAGCGCTGGGTATGTATGCGAAGCGCTTTGGGGATGAGAAGATCCTTTGACACATTTGAGATGGCTCGACGAGGGGTAATTTCTGATAGAGTGGGTTGGCCACCCTGGAGTAACTGAAGCACCAACTCGTAACAAACAATGAGACTGTTCTGGAGCCGAGGATAAAAAGTGTTTGCTAACACAAAATAGTCTTATCTTTTAGTACGAGGTAGTAGAAGAATAAGAGCCACTTGCCAGCTGTAATGTAGTCCAATCGAACTCTGGCGATGCATTTCTCGCCATATCGATTGGACATAATGCCCTCTACTCACTACCTTCTGTGTTGTTATTGTTGATGTAGGTCATGGTTTCCTTTTCAAGACTGCTCCCTTCGACTTAAGCATTGTGAAAACAATTTGAGGCCGCTCGGCATAATGGGCTAAGGAAACGGAAAGGATACTCAAACAGGGTAGAGGTACTGTGTTTGGCATTGTCTTGAAGCTATTTCTACACCACGCACATTGTGCATTCTTTTCTCTTCAATCAAATCTCTTCAACCACTCTCTTGACGACCGTTCAACAGATTCACTTACTTTAACCACCCAACTTTACGCAAGAAACAACGAGGAAGATTGCTACTAGACATGGCTGGTAAGCAAACCTATTCCAATTGCGCAACCGATTGACACTGACAAACTATAGAAAAAGGCGACAACAACCGAGCACCTTCGCTTGACAAAGAAGAGGTGACTACTTCTTCTTTCCAGTCCAGCGCCTTGCCAAATCCGCAAGAACCTACTATGGCCAGAAACAGACGTTCTCGTTCGACTAGATGGGGTCCGGAGACTGCCGAGGACCGCAACCGCAACACCCAAGCCCCTGACCAGGACGAAGCGCGTGGTGTCGCTCATGGAGCCGCTCGTAAGTCATTAACCGAACCACTTCCCGTTGCAAAAGCTCACTGAACATCAGCTGTCTTCACCCCTGTCGACTACCAACCACAAGGTCCCACCGCTGCCGCCCCGGCACCCTACGCCTACGGCTCAGGGGGCGCACCCAACCCCTTCCAGAACCGCACAGCGGACGAGACTCTAGGCTTCATGCCCCCGGCAAAAGCCATCGCCAACAACAACGCACTTGCCGCCGCGGACGCGCCCCCACAACACACCCAAGCCTTCCTGGACTCCTTCGAGCCCATGGAGCCCGGCCACAACCCCTTCGACCCGCGCGACCCGCCCGTCGATAGCCGCCGCTTAGCCAACGTGCTCGGCGGCTTGGGTTCTCCAGTATCCCCACCGCCAGACGCCGCATGGGACAGATCAGTCGAGGAGACAAGGTGGCAGCCACGCGACCAGATCCCCGCCAACGAGACCGACCAGGAGCGCCAGGACCGAGAGGAGCGCGAACTCCAGGAGGGCGTCGGTAAGAAGAAGACGCACCGGGGTAAGAGGGGTGGTAAGCTGGCCAAGAAGAAGGAGATGAGGAAGAAGATGGCCGAGGAGAATAAGCGTGCTGGGGGGAGGAGGGTTAGGGACGGGAGGGTGGAGAAGAGTGGTGGGGTTGGAACAGGGAAGAAGGATCATGGGGAGTTTGCGGAGACGGAGGAGTTTTGGGATGAGTTGGATGATGAGGAGGATGAGACTATGGTTGACCCGAGGGCGATGGATAAGTCCTATAGAAGGAGAGATGAGAGGGATGATGGGGGGAGGGGTGGGGAGGGTTTGGCGTACTAGGGGACGGTGTTGAACACACAAGATTTATTGGGACGAGGGTGCTTTGCTTGCCGACATAGGTGCTGCTGATGCAGGTATAGATGATGTCAAGATATAAGACATATACAAGTGATATACCGGGCTACTACACCTCACCTTGGAGCGTTTCAAAGCCTAGTTATAATGCCGTCTGCTTGCTGCATCATATTCACGCGCCACACATATCGTTTCCACACAACAGCGTGAGGTATGTCGCATGACTCTAGCAAGTGTCTTTGCCTCGTGTATCAATCGCGAGGTCTTCTTTGACGTGTCATGGGGCGGTGAAATGCGCTTGACGAAAAGGGGTTGAGAACTACCAGCCTTCGATAATGTAAAGCCTAAGAAAAGCAGCAATACATATGCAAGACTAGGCCATATGAAGATTCTGCTAATCTAATTTCAGACCTTGGGATCTAGCGATGTGGAGTTTGTGGTTGTGGGGGGTGAGTAAGCACGCTACACCACGCTAGCGCCGCCGTCTCCGCATGCTAGTTCAGCAACTATGGCAAGTCAGCTTAGATGCATCTTACTCATACGCTCAGTTTTGCGGGGAATGTGTGTATTACTCAATGCTTACTATTCCTCCCCACCTTCTAGGCGCGATGCTCATCTGGATAGTGGAGCCAATGCGCCAGATGGCGCCCAAATATCCAACAAAGAAAAAATTTCTATAAGCCACCTCAACCTCCCACTTCCGCACTCCCTTCCCAAACCCTGCACGCCATTTCATGCTCCGAATATCCAGAATGACTAAACTCATAACCGTCTTCGGCGCCACGGGGAACCAGGGCGGGTCGGTCGTGCGCGCTGTACTCGAGCATCCTGTGTTGAGTAAGGAGTGGAGGGTTAGGGGTATTACGAGGAACAAGAGCAGGCCGGATGCGATGAGATTGGTGGGGAGGGGGGTGGAGATGGTTGAGGTATGTTGGTTTTGTATTTGTGGAATGGGGGAGGAGAGAGAAATGTAACGGGAGGGGAGGGCGGAGGGTGGATACTGGATACCAGTAGAGCACAGCACCACAGATCCGGCGCGGCGGAGACGTTTTCAGCCTCATCCGCTTGAACGTTGATAGAAGAGTTACTAACTGAAGAATATAGGCCGATCTTAACTCCAAAGATTCGATCCTAAATGCGATCCAAGGCTCAGACGCAGTCTTCGGCGTAACAAACTACTGGGAAAAAGTTAACTTCCCACACTCTCTCGCCTCTCCCCCAATTCCTAACACCCTCCAGGCCTCCCTCGACCACGAAGTCCAACAAGGCCACACCCTCACCTCCGCCTGCCTCGCCGCCTCCATCCCACACCTCATCTGGTCTTCGCTGCCTCACGTATCCAAAATCACGCACGGCAAGCTGCACAACCTGCACCACTTCGACTCCAAAGCCCTGGTCGAAGAGTATATCGTGTCGGTCGGGCAGCCGGCGACGTTTGTCATGCCCGCGTATTTTATGAGTAATATTCCCGGGGGTATCAAGAAGACTGAGAATAGTGAGGAGTACACGTTGTCGTGGATGTTCAAGCCCGATACGCAGATCCCGATGCTCGATGTACCGCGCGATTTTGGCAAGTTCGTTGCTTCGGCGCTGATTGTTGGACCTTCGTCCCAACACGTGCTAGCGAGTAGTGGGTGGTTTACGCCAACGGATGTGTGTGCAGCAGTGGAAGGTGTGACTGGGAAGAAGTGTGTGTTTAGTGAGATTCCGGTCAACGAGTTTGGAGGGAGTAAGGAGCTGTTTGATAATTTGATGATGATTCGGGAGTATGAGTATTATGGGCCGGGGGCGAAGGACGGTGTGGAGAGGAGTCAGAGTGGTGTTAAGGAGGTTGGTGGGTGGGAGGAGTTTGGGACGTTTGAGGGGTATTTGAGGGGGGTTGGGTTTGGTGAGCTATGAGAAGTCTAGAATAGAATATTTGAAGAACGAAAAGGTTGATGGATTTCATAACTACCGTACCACTTAGCCAATATCTCTCAAAGAATTTGATACCTGTCGAGTATGTCAAACTTGGTGGTGTTGTGGAAGAATTGAGTGAAAGGATGGCTGGTAAAATGAACCAGGTTCACTTGGCCTAGGAAGTGATAACATGTGGGCTAGTGAAAGCAAGAACTCTGTGCTACCTATTTGTGCCTTTTCATATCTGCCTCGTTTATGTCTTGTTCTCTACAACCTTAACAGGATCAGCAACCACCACTCGTACGCATAATTCCCACGGCAACCATTGGAAAACTGGGCGTACGATTGTACGATTGAGATGTCGTTGGGTCAAGAGAATATGGTTTCTGAAGCGGAAAAGGTCTACCGCAGCGCCGTCGCGAAAGGACAGAAACTACTAAACATAATGCGAACAAGCGATGAGGACGCTTGTAGAATGCTGGACCACTGCAAGTCGTCAGCTAGCTCACGACTCCTCACCCAGGATGCCCTGAAAGACTGGGGCTATGCCCGGGAAATGACACCATCTAAGGGCTTCAACGATGAACTGATACATCTTTTATCCCACCTAGGGATAACGTTACCCGCTTCTTCAAACTTGAAATTGGGACCGCCTTTCGAGTATCCGATTCGCACGACGAGTCCATTTCTCGAGAAGACACGAGATATCCACGTACGCTGGGATACTTTGCCTCCTACGTCGATCGTACTAATGGTGTGCTCATAGCGACAGACAATACCAGTTTAGCATATACAGCTAGGGTCGGTGGATTAGGCGACTGTAGACTGCCCGAGTTGCGGCATTGGTCAGAGCTGGCATATCTCCAGTGGACTGACCCTCGACTGTAGACCTTCCCAAGCGAACTAAAATCCGTAATCCGTCTACGTGTAGAGAACGACGTGATCGTCATGGTGGCCATCCGAATAACCGCAGACTTGCGTGAGCGGTACAATAATCGGCCGCCGAGAACTTGGTTGCAAGATATTGAACACTTGACTTGGGATGCTGAGTCCGAGGAAGCAAAGGCGTTACTGGGAAAACCGAATGGCTGCGGCGTTGCGTGGCTATTGATCTAGCATAAGCGCTAGCTTGGGTGGAAGGTGGTGGATAGCGTTATGCTGTTCTGGGATGACGATTATGAAAAAGATCTCACTTACCATCCTCGTTTGTTGTTTCGTCTCAAAGATGTGGAGAAGGAATCTGAGCCTATTCAAGGTGAACGATTCATAGGTACAGCAAGGAAAGTAGACGCGCAGTAGTTGTCGATGGGCAATGAAGCAAGGGGGTTGGGAACCGGAATGGAATGAGATGTTTAGCGCTGATTGAGGACAGTTCCTTCTTTCCAACGAGGATGTGAGGCGCAATTACATGAATGATTGGACTTCGTATAGCGTTATTGATGTGAGAGAGTAGTCGTGACTGCTCATTGTGCGAACACGTTCGACTGATGGGCGGGTTGTAGTGAAACAACTTGGGAATTGCTCGCTTATGATGAACCTCGTCACTCCTTCCTCCATATCTTCCTATATCCTCGTAAGACCTCCTAACTGTACTCAACTTACACTCCTGTACGACTCCACTTTCGTCACCTTCTCGATCATGATCCGAACAGGAAAGCTGAGCATGGCGCCAACCGGAAAACCAACTCTTTCGTACGAAGACGCAGTGGCAAAAGGGAATAAAATATTGAATATGATGCGAGAGACGGCCCCGCGTACAAATTCGAACCCGCGTTTCCTCGATCGAAAATCATTAGAAACTTGGGGTTATCAGCGTGATGTCACCGACTACGATTATGTGACGGTGCGTGGAGAGGGGGAGTACTGCGCTGAATTGACTATCTAAGGTGGGCTGAGCTACATATATAGATGACCGTACATGAGCTATCCCAACTTGTACTAGAGTGGATTTGGGCAAGACCCAAACCGTTACAGATTATCGTCATAGTGGCCTCCGCGAAAACCTAGCAGACGTGGGCGTTGCATGCTCCGGAGCAGGACTAGAAATCAGTGATATACATATCAACCCAACCGAGCATAATGGCATGCCCATACCGCCCTCGACCGCTGAATTTGAGTCGATAATTGAGCGTAGCACTGGACTCTTCATTGCAACGTCGAACATCACGCCTGCTTACATGGTTTCACGATTAGGTTGTCCCAACATGAAAGTCCCAGAGCTTAACCATTGGAGTGATATTGCGTACTTGCAGTGGACGAATGGCATGCCACATGTGGTAGCTGATCTCAAAGCCATTGTTCGCTTGAACATTGAGAATGTTAACACAATATCAGTAATTGATCGGATCAAAGCTGATCTCTCGAAAAAACTTGGAGTTTTTCTGGACGCGAGTGATCTGACGTGAGACTTGGAGACCGAACAAGCAAAGGCACTACTAGGTACGCCCAATGGTGCTGGTGGGGCTTGGCTTCTGTCGCAGCACCAGAGAGAGCTCGGACACAAGGTCGTGGGGCAAGTTACCCTATTCTGGGAACAAGTGCGCGTTGTTGAGGATGCTGTGAAGCGGTGTCCAAGTCTGGTGTTTCATCTCAAGGACGTGGTGATCGAGGAAAAGAAGTCATCATTTGGGGATTGTGGCGGGCATGGCTAAAAGCCTGTGCTAGGTCATGGAGATACGAGCAGTCTGATTAATAGTCTATTGCGGTGAGAGAACAAGGTGGAGACCCGTTGGCGTCATTTTTCGTAGACGTGTACGAAGTAGAGCGCGTTGTTGCTCGCAGGTGGGAAGTCGTGATGTGGCGTTAGTGGCTTTCTAGCGTGTGGCTGGCAGCCGAAAATGTCGCGTGCTGCCCAACCGTCGAGAGCGGGCAACATCAGATTTTAATACAACATATTTCTCAATTTACGGCCATTCACATTCTTTTTATCTCAATGGGCTCTCCGATATCATGGCGTCTCTTGCCACATGATCTGATCGAGCTGCAGCTCGGCCAAATCGACCTGCTCCTTGCCATGTACCCAGATGACATCACACTTGATCAAAGCTCGCAGACCATGGTCGACATGCTTCGAAGCCTGGAAGATGATGGTTCAGCCATTGGAACACTCAGCGAGCTACCAACGCCACCTTCGATACCCATGCTACTACAAGTCTCCATTTCTTCAGAGGTTGCGGGTGAATACACTCTTGGACTCGGCCTTGTCATACCGTTCACCTACGAAGGCGAGGTACAACCTGAGGATCCACCCAAGGTCAAAGTACGGGTACAACAGCCGCCGTGGCTGAATAGAGCAGCAGTGAATCAATTGATGATAGATCTACCGCACGACGAAGATCTACTGGGTACCGTTGAGCACATCAAGGAAGCTGCCTCTCAGCGATTAAAATCTTCAAAAATTGAACAACTTAGCGCCCCCGAGAAAACGGCTTCGATTGTGCGAGTATGGTTTTACTTCCCCTCCATATCCACACGCTCCAAACGCGACGACTTTATTATTCACGCACCATCTTACTTCCTTACTGGTTTCTTGTACGCTGGAAAGCCTGGGTTGTTGTGCGTCGAAGGTGACTCGCAAAGCATCGACGATTACATGAAGTTCATCAAGACCGAAAGCTGGGGTGACATCCCTGCGCATCACAAGAAGGTCAGCGAGCGATATCGCGAAAGTAAAGACGTGCAAAGAGTATTTACGGATATGACCGAGATCACGGATTTGGTGGGCGAGCGGCGTGGTCAACGAGCGAATCGAGGAGACATGAAAGCCATGGAAGAGTGGTTAATTGAAAGAGGATTGGGAGAGGCGTTTACGAAGGTGTTGATGTGATACACCGTTCCATTCTACCTTCTTGGGTCTACCGTCAATCTCTTCCCGTTCTGAAATACCCACGTAAGTTCACTTCGCCATCTCTACACGACCCAGAACAACAAACTTGGAAACCTCCACATATCTGCCACATCCTCCGCGTAGAACACCGTGACCTTCTCGATCCTTTGGTGGCCTAGGTCTTTTTTCCGCTGGATCAGGAGCCACGCCGTACCCGCGCCATTTGGCGTGCCCATGATCGCCTTTCCCTCCTCGCTAGCGATATCGAATGTTACGCCTGGCCACATGGGGTATTCTAGGCGCCTTTTTTTCGCCATTATTGTGTTGAGGATGGAGAATGTAGCCGCATTTTGGATGCTGAGACGGAAGATGAACTTGATCGGCGTGGGAGATGAGGTTGGAACGGGAGCTTGAGAGGGAGTGAAGGTGGATGTCGTTAGCCATTGGAGGTACGCAATGTCAGACCAGCGGGACAACGGCGGAAAAGCCGTTATTGGCGGTTCTTGGAATACACCTACGTGGGTTGCGGAGTGGTTCGAATGTGCGATCAGGACGCCGTCAGTGTGGTTGCATATCTGGGTGAGGTTTGCATGAGTGGCCTGCAGATGGTCAGCGAGGCCAT
This sequence comes from Ophiobolus disseminans, assembly GCA_010093685.1. Lineage (NCBI taxonomy): Eukaryota > Fungi > Ascomycota > Dothideomycetes > Pleosporales > Phaeosphaeriaceae > Ophiobolus > Ophiobolus disseminans. The sequence goes on from MU006225.1 coordinate 932,131, forward strand.
TATAGGAGCTTTGACATGGTTACTTACGGGACAGTTCACGCTGTTGAACGTACGGTCTTCTGAGTGCTTGTGTTCAACCACGAAGTTCGCGCCTCCGTCGCAGGCCATTTCCGGGTTCAATCCTAGCGCTTGAAGAGCGGTTGAGAGGCGCATGATAGCTTCACGACCGCTCAAAATGCAGGAAGTCGTTCGTTTGCCAGTATAGCCATGCACGATCAAATCCTGCACGGAGGCGAACGTGCTTTGGGCCGATTGTTGTGGTAGATCGAGCATCTGTCCTGCTTCAGCATCGTTAGCTAGCAACAACTGTAGTAGTACAGTGCCCTTCTCAACAGCGCGCTCATATTCCTCATCGGTTGCCATATCCTGTGCGTGTTGTTGAGCGTCGATCGTTGTAGACTGGTCCCCGAGCATTCGCAAAGTATGAGGGAATACATGAGGGGGGCCTAGAAGCTGTTCACCAAGCCCCATCGTTTTCCGTTTGCTTCAGTTGCGGTGAATGGATATTTAAGAAATCACGCTCAGAAATGAGCTAGTTCTATCTTGTGCCTTCCATTAGTGTAAGACGTTTCACCCAAGACGCGAGTCCCATGTTGAGACATCATTAGCTACAAAAACCGCTGCTAAAGTACATACAATCAATAGGTAGCTGCTTTGATAAGTTATTTCTTCTCGCTCAAGAGATACTTCCAAGCTGACGTACTTATTAGCTAAATAGTAGGCGAGAAATTAGTGAAGGAAGTACGGTGTACTGGTTGAGCTATTGACTGTACGATGATCTTCGTGACATGGCTCTGATCATGTTCAATAGCTACTAAACACGCTTCAAAATTCGATGCATTCGCACTTGTGAACCGTACTTCTTAATTTCGGACCAAAAGATGAAGCTTTTGCGATGGTATGACGCGCCTTCAATGCCCGCAGATTTTCCAAACGCTACATCGTCATATAAATCGATCATCGCTGCAGACCGAGCCCATGAGTTCCAAAACACCGACAACCCGCAAAAGTGCCAACCTATACAGCCATTATAGACTCTCCACCATCCAGCGTTACTCTATCGCGGATGTTGAGCTTCAGTAAGCGCCCAGTGGCTTTCACCAAGGTTCCGTCATCGTGCTTGCCGAGTACCGCATTCGGAGCATACACTAGTGCCTCTCCCGTTTCAAGACCCTCTATGTCGCGCATGGTAGCCTGATCGTCGTCCATAGCGTTGATATGTTTTCTCAGTGCAGCGTACCAAGCTGGTGATGTGAAGCGATGGATGACGGTCACGGAACACAGCGCGATGAGATCGGTTGAAATGGTCGGCTCTTGCGTAGAGATAATGACCCGGGCGCCAAAATGACGCTGAAGTCGAATGACCTTGGCCAGATAATCTGTTAGGACTTTAGAGCCTGGTGTTTTGAGCATATACTACTATGTGTCAGCGGTTGGGTATAATGTGGAAAATCGAAGAACTAACCTTGTGTGCTTCGTCCAGTACAACCATCTTTGCAGAAGCTGTCGACTGTAGAAACCGCTCAAGGCCAAGCTTGAACAGAATGCAGGCGGTGTTAGGTGTCATGAAAGCGTCTGAAAGATCCATGATGGTAATCTCTCCTGGCAGGAACGAGGGCTCCTTGGCCTTGTCCGTGAGGTCCATGAAAGACTCCAGTTGGTTCAGGCGCATATCCAACATGTTTCGTTGCGTCGGGTCGAAGTTCTCCATATCCAGCCTCTTCTTGAATTCGACATAATTTAGGCACCCATCTTGGCTGTTTGAAGCAATGTTGCGGAGTATAGCTTCGACTCGTGACATGTACAGCGGTGTGGTGGCCTTGTCGTCTACGGCCATCAAAGTCCTCAGAGAGCCGATGTCCAAGCTGTTGGCCTTTAGCCTGAAAGGTATGATCCTCACGTTAGGGAAGCGTTGATACAGCTTGTTGATGGCTGGATTTGAGGGCGACGTGAGCACTGTAACTCTCTTCGCATGTAGCCCTGGCAAGGCCGGATTTGAGGCTGCCAAAAATGTTGCTTCGCTGATGCTGAAGCCCGCTCCGCCGCCACTCCATTCACCATAGCTGAATACCATCGTCGAGGCTAGGCTACGCAAACAGCCGAGTTGTGGGGATGCGATGACCGCATTCTCCATCATGCAGGATGTGGTATGGCTCTTGCCGCTACCCTGCACTCCGCAAATGAAAGCAGAGAACGGAACATTGGTGTTAAGGAACAACTGCGAGCTCGGCGATGCCAAGTCCTCCACTGGGAGACTTCCAAGCAAGCCATACTGGGGGACGAGATCTCTTGAGTGTTGAGCCACCATAACGCCAGATATGAGGGGCGCGTGACTGATGTCGCGATTCGGTCCAGCGATGGCGTTCGCTTTAGAGGTATCTTTGGTTTTACTCCTCAGTAGACCTGCGAGTAGTTGAAAATCCGGCACTTCGGCTATAACGATCTGACATTCGGGAACGCTGAAATCATCTAGACCGGATCTGACAGCATCTGACACTCGCGACTAAGAATGTCAATTTTGGTCCATGGAGATGTATACGCTCGAGTCAAACTCACCAAGCTTGCCACACTTGGCGTCCGTGACCTTTGCAGTGTAGTCTCACTGAGTAGAGGTTCTTTCTTCTGTTGGTACTGCCCCAAATGTGGCTTATGCAGTTTTGCTCCTTCCGATTTACGTGCTGCTACTTTAATAAGGTTCATTTTGTCGGGGTGAAGCAAACTGTACGCATGTCCGGACTCGCGGAGCCTGAACAAGTCAATCGAGTTTCTTGTGGATCAGATCCAAGACGTACCTTAGGACTGTCGCCCTGATCTCCTTGGATTGCTTGGGCTTCTTCTGGAAGAGCATGTTGTTGAACTTGGTGTACCCTATGAAGCCTGAAAGACTAAACGCGTGATCGGAATACTCTTGGTGTACCCAACTATCCAACGGACCTGTCGTCGGGGTGAGAGACCCTTTCGGTGAGTTTGCCAATAACTCTGATGAACTAAGTGAATCGTCTGACGATTCTAGTGATTCAGAAGAGTCGTTGCCGGACATTTCCGATTCGTAATCTTCCTCCGAATCCTCGTCAGTCAAGCATGAATCTTGAAGCTGAGTAGCTACAATATTCTGCTCTTGAATGCTGCCAGACTGTCAGTCACACTGTTAGAGATGGTTTGGGTGACTTACGCTCGAACAGCCTCGGTGCACATAGATTCGCTCATATCTGGCCTCCTCTCTTTCAGATGCTCTTCAACAGCCGCGATATCCTGGAAGTACCCGTCTTCATTCGTCGTGAACTCTGCACATATGAACTCGCAAATCTTCGGTTGAATCCTATGGCTGTTAGTGATGTTGAAGTATGAGAGACACAACCTTTCAGGATCGAACACAGTTTAGAGATCGCGGAAATGTGCTTGTAACGTAAATGTCGCACAGGTGTACATATCCTCACAGTGGTACCTTTTTGCAACATTTCGTATTACCTTTCGATAGCAGCGATAAGCTTCGAGCTCTTCAAGTTGGGATACGCAGCTGTGAGCTTCTTCTGGAAACGGTCCAGTCGCACGGCGCAGTACTGAACTCCATGCTTGTCGCAGTAGCGCTTGCAATACTCCCCCCAGACCAGGTCGTTCATGTTAAGTGACATCGGGGAACTAGGAGAGTGGGCATTCGCGTTGTATCCCGGTCGTTGAGTTTGCTGGTTGCACCAGGCAAGCAATCTAGAACCGCTCGCTTGCGCACGTGGGCGTTGCACGCTAGCGGGGGTCAGCCCCACTAACGCGTCGCGCACCTTCCTTCACCGGCCCAACGATGTGAAGATTTTTTTCACTTGCTGCACTACATCTGGTTGCCTTCCGGTATATGCACACTTCGGTATGGACGGAAGTTACGCAAGGTATATACACAAAAGTTTAATCTTTGGTCATTGTGAGAAGAGGTGAGTTTTTTCAGTCCGAATAACGCGCTAACAACTTCAGGCTCGTGGCACCCGTTGCTAAAAACTCTAGTTTCACAGTGTTGGGATATGAGTTTTTTGTCGAGTGATAAAAGAACCCTACTGCAATCTAGGTCTGTTAATTGCGTCGCAATGAGCACTTGATCATTCCAGGTTTGCGGGTTGTAAATGCTGTCACGATCAAAAACAGACGTACAAAAGGCCACCACAAGAAACTCAGAGTAGGGTAACGCATCGACATTGTGTTCTTACCACATCTAGCTGATTTCACATGGTGAGCGTTCAATCGCCCCTCTTGCTGTACAAGCTGATTCATAATCTGCTATTATCACGACCATTAACTACATCCATAACACAACCCAAATTTGCAACATGTCCGAAACAAATCACGAGGATATGGAATTTCCTGTCCCAGCGAATATGGATCAAATCCTCCGGCTTGCCGACGCGGAGCTGACGAATGACCTCGACGTCGCAAATCAACGACCACAACGGGTATTGAACACGCTCAAAGAAGTCTATAACGTTACGGCAACTGATCGGATTGCGTATAGGCCCCAGCCAGCGCGATCTCAAGTACCAGGATTCGAGAATCTCATGGTGACTGTCCGAGATCTCAGCCTGTATTGGCTCGTACGCGATGCTAAAGTTCTATTAGATCCCGATCTGAAAGAGTGTCTAGACATACTGCAACACACAGTCGGTAACTCGAGCACTCATGCTCTGACTCACATGGACGCAGCATTCCATCTCTCGCCGACCTGCGTCGATAAAGTTGAGTCAGTAGCCGGCTTTATCGAACGTGCGGTTTCAATTGTTCGAAATCCCCAGCACGGGTTTTGGTACGGACCTGGAAGACTAGAACTTATTCTAACCGGGCAATTAGAAAACGATCTACGCAACTGCATTAGCTATTTGTTCATGGAACGTATCCTGTTTTACGATGCTCGCCGCAGAGGAATTTCGTTGGCAGAGTATTGTCAGACTATCAGCTATATCAACCTTCATGCTACATCTGCAAGAAGGTCGGCCTTTTTGTAGTTCCACAGTTATGAGCCCGGAAACCGTTGGAAGCGCACCAGCATCGTCAGATCGGACAACTTATTCGGGTGGGTGACCATAAGCGAGAAATGCCGAGAGAGAGAGTCTAGGGGCTAGGGCACGAGAGAGCGCCACGTTGAGCCAAAGATGTTGCGTTGAAAGAGCCAGGGCTCCTGAACCCAATAATGCCGAAAAACCTCTAATCGCTATCGCTTGTGCAACTGAGGCCTACCCACATTATCGACATTACCACCCAAATCGACGCCAGATCATTCGTCACTGTTCAGTTCTTCTATCTATTGCCAGAACTGAGGGGGGGTGTCAGACTATCAGCTATATCAACCTTCATGCTACATCTGCAAGAAGGTCGGCCTTTTTGTAGTTCCACAAGTATCATCGCGACCTAGCTCGGTTACGCACAGCAAAGGGTGTGCCTGACAATTTTGACCTGATTGAGACAGCCCGTGTCTGGGCTGATTACTTTGGGCGAGAACGGAACCGCATCATTGATCTTTGGGAGGCAAATGTAGAGCTTGAGTGGGTTGGTGAGCCAATCCCCGTCGAAGACGTTTCTGCCCCCGTTGGCGAACCTGACGACACCACGTGTGTAATCTGTAGGGACTCGATATCTGCCCTAGCTGTCAAAACTCCATGCGGCCATCTCTATTGCAAAGAATGTCTCCAGTCCTGGGTACACGCTTGTGCACCTGCCAGTCATCGTTGTGCATCTTGTCGAACACAGTTGTTCGAGAAGCCAGAGTACAAAGCAAAGGAGCTTGAGGTGGCGTTAAACTACACCAAAGCGTTGAATACCTGTGCAGTAGGTTCACGGGCTATTCACGTAATTTGCAAATCTCGTCAGTGGCTTGATGCAGAGATAGCATTGCAGCAGACGTTCGAAATGGAGACTGGCCGGTCTAGCGCGTAATTGACGTCGCCTTGATCTGTCATGTAGATCCACTTCAAAGAACTTGAGCACTCTGACTTGACGTGTGCTTGTCAGATACACTGTTGAACCTTGGATTATGAAACAACGCTTCTCATTACATCTTTCCTTCTGTCACACTGTTTTGTCGCCTTCTGTGACGGTTTATGAGGAACGTGTGTCACGTGTGCTGCGTGCGGTGGTCTGGCGCTGCTTCCTCACTTATTGAGCACCTCTTACCTCAACAGTATCGTAGATACGTCATGTAAACAGACCCTGCTGCCAGTCCTCTGAGAGGTCCGCGCAAGCAGAACAACAGAACAATACACTTCAATATATTGCATTCTCACACCGCAACAGTTATGAGCCCGGATTGCGACTAGATAGCTCGCTCACTCACAGCAACTGATTGGCACCTACGATTGAGATCAACGATTGATCATACTGTACGGAGCCGCCGACCCACTGATAGGTACCCACGATCAAGATCACGATTGATCATACTGTGCGGAGCCGCCAACCACTAATACACAGTCAACAATGACTACTGAGTCAGACCCTGCGGTCACCCGAGTGACTGTCGTCCTCGATCGAGCTGACGACTGGCACAAGTGGCTGTTCATTCGAAAGGATACTGCACAGAAGAACGAACTCTGGCAGTACGTTGACCCTGCCACGAAGGCAGCGGTCTTGCCTACGTTAACGGCACCAATTGAACCTCAACTGAAGGATCACAACAATGACGCAACGTCTATTGCTCACCTTACTGCAGCACAGCAGAAGCTGTATCAATAGGAGTACGAGCAATGGGAGCGCAAGGATCTTGAGTTCCGTCGCCAGAAGAAGGCTCTTGCTGAGTTCAACTCTGAGATCAGCAAAACGATCGCAGCAAAGCACCTTTACCTGATCGAGAGCAAGGACACGCCATACGAGCGACTGACGACGCTGAAGAAGCACCTTGCACCGTCCGACGCATCACGACAACGCGATCTGATCGCACGATACAAAGCCCTTCAGACGCCGCCACGCGGCAGGAAGGTTGAGGAGTGGCTACGCTCCTGGGTGGAGGTCACCAATATGTGTATCTCTGCAGAGGTTCCTGAGACGATGGGATCAAGGGCACAGGAAGATTTCCTTGTTGCCTGCAGAACAATTGATCCTGAGTACGGCACATCAGGCCTGCGAGCTCTGATCGACCTCGAGGACGCTGGCACCGCCATTCCATCCGTGGAAGACTACGTCAGCAAATTCACCACTTACCTCAAGCGTGTGCGACCGTTGTCGACAGGACTCAGCTCTATGGCAGCAGAGCTCGACGCTGCTAAGCCTCAGCAGCAGAACAAGGATGCCAACAATGATGGCAACAAGGCGAAACCGAAATGCCCATGTGGCTTAAAACATTACTGGGTTGACTGTTGGTTGATCAACACCGAGCACCCACGAAGGCCAAAGGCCTACGCCAACGCAACTGGCCGAAAGAAGCTCGACGCCGCCCTGGCCGCCGACAACGACTTGAGAGACAAGATCAACAAGGCGCTCGACAAGTGGCGCGCAAAGCAGCAAGAGAACGGAGGGAGCATTGCTATGGACGATGGCAGTCGTCCCACCAGACCTACAGCAAACACTGTACGGTACATGATACAAGACCTAGAGCAACCTGCTCTGGATGACGACGATCAAGTCAAAACGAGAACGGTCGTACACGACGATGACATGAAGCCAGAAGACAACCTCTACACAGCAGTGAGCATGGAAGAGGATATTGACAAGCTCAGCAATCGATGGATACTTGATCCTGGCTCCAACACTCATGTGATCAACACTGAGGACTGGAAGGGATGGACAAGAGAGTACGACGCTACTGCGACCGAGTTCGTAGGAGCTGGAACTGGACGTGTCCAAATTACGGCCTGGGGAAGTATGGAGCTCATGGCAAACACGCCCGCAGGCGCACGATCGCTGAGGCTTACTCACGTTGCCTACGTCGAAGGCTTCATCACTAGCCTGATTGGCTTGGCTCGTTGCAGGAAGCTGGGCATACACTTCGATTCAGGACGGGATCTCCTGTACAAGGACGATCCAGGAAACGTCCTAGCGTACCTAGAGCACGAAGGAGGACACTGGTTGGTTGACGCCGAAGCCTCGCGCCGACCGAAGCCGACTTTGCTGTCATCTTTCAGCACTACCTACCGACCTTCGAAGGCTCCGTGCCCAGATCAGACAGTTGATGCTAGGACAGCCCACCAGATGTGGGGTCATCCTGGCAAGAAAGCGATCGAGAAGCTCACAGCGAACGTCAACGGTCTTGTTGTTGAAGGCGACACTGACGAGTTCTGTACTGTCTGTACGGAGTCAAAGTTGACAAAGCAGATCTCTCGACGACAACAGGAGGATCAAGCTCAAAAGCCCTTCTACCGAATATCTGTTGATGTCATTCAATTGGTACCACAAGGAGAAGCCTGCTTAAATGGTGATCGATAGGCTGGACACTCTGTCGATCAATACTCGAAATGGCACAAAGTCTCTACTTTTCCTCAGCGATCAAAGCCATTTTTGAGCCGATGGATCATCCAGAACGTACGCAGCATACAGCGTGTCTTTGACTGCGACGTGACAGCTATCAAGACAGACAACGAACGTGGATACGGCGTGTCACCAAATTTCGTGTACGAGCTCTGCAGAGACCTGGGTATTCGATACGAAGCACGAGCTGAGTATACAGAGGAGCAGAACGGACTGGGAGAGCGAGCAGGATCACTGCTTGTCATCCGAGCCAGAGCCATGAGGATACAGGCAGGACTGCCGAAGTTCTTGACCCACGAGCTGATTCGAACAGCAGCGTATGTGCTAAACCGTACGCCGACAGAAGCGCTGCAATGGAAGACACCGTACGAGATCGTGTGGAAGTCGAAGCCAAAGGTTCAACACATGCGACCGATAGGCTGTCGAGCCTACGTACTCAACCGCTCGCTGAAGCGCGCGGACAAGCTCAAAAGCAGAGCGCTGATTGGCCACCTTGTTGGCTACGACTCTACCAACATCTTCAGAATCTGGCTGCCTACCAAGGACCAGGTCATACGCACACGAGACGTCGTCTTCGAGCCCACGAAATTCTACGAAGGCCTGCAAGGCTACGCTCAAGAATCAGTGATTGAAGAGGTTATTGAGCTTCTGGCATTTCCAGAGGAGTTTAAACCTGACGACATGGCAATCGAAGATCTCTTGACGACTCGACAACGTCGTCAACAACAGCCTTCACACACATCTGAGCTTGTGGAGTCTCAGATGGGGGGTGAGGTGACCGAACAGGATAAGGAGCAGCCTGACACAGGATTGCTGACTCCTGAAATCTCGATTCTAGACCAAGACAGACGAGAAAACTCCCTGTCCTCAGAACTAGAGCAACGCGCTCTGGATGAGCAATTAGCTCACGAACAGCAACCACACGTATCGCGAGCTCAAGACCTTTCTGCAACCCAGCTTGAAGGCTATATACCTGATCGACATGAGAACAACGCTCCGAGACGTCGAAACCTTGATCTCAGCACCGACAACGTCATTGAAGGCCCACGACGTACACGACGAAATGCCAATCTCCAGGCGCTAGAGAGATGGCACTCTCACGCTGTCTCATACGGAGGATCAGTTGACGACTACCTCAAGGCTTTCTCAACCGCCTTGAAGGCTGAGCCAACAACAAAGATACACCGTTCGCAGGTTCTGAGAGCTCCGCGATCATATCAAGAGCTAGATCACCATCAGTTTGGAGAGCAGTTTCGACAGGCTGCACAGAAAGAGTATCGCGAGATCTGGGGTAAAGGCTGCTTTGCCAAGACGACGCAAACAGCAGAGACCGCTGATGCAGAGGTGCTACCCCTGATGTGGGTATTCGCATACAAGTTCGACGAGGACGGCTACCTCTATCGATTCAAGGCACGACTTGTCGTCCGTGGCGACCTACAACAGCCATACGGAGACACCTACGCTGCTACACTAGCTGCGCGAACGTTTCGAGCACTCATTGCAATAGCCAATCAATTCGGCTTAGAGCTACTTCAGTACGACGTACCGAACGCGTTTCTCAACGCTACACTCAATCGAAAGCTCTACGCTCAGACACCAGAAGGTTTCAAGAAGGATGGAGAGCTACTACAGGTACTGAGAGCCCTGTACGGACTCAAGGAATCACCACTGCTATGGTACAACGACCTGAGAGAGACACTGAAGTCTCTGGGCATGACGCCTGTACCAGGATTTCCATGCGTCTATGTCAACAGCTGGTTGATCATGTTCGTCTACGTCGACGATATAGTTATGGCTTTCCACCCATCAAACAGGCATCTACATCAAGAGTTTGAGAAGAAGCTTGATGAGCATTATAACCTGAAATGCCTTAGAGAACTCAAGTGGTTCTTAGGCATACGCGTCGTTCGAGACATCAACGCACGTACGATTCACTTGGTACAGGACGCCTACATTGACAAGGTTGCCGCCAAATACAACATCATTTCGTCTGGCCGCCCTTCA